>CAUYLG010040121.1:0-26524 GCA_963573385.1 Cacajao melanocephalus | reverse complement strand
CCCCCTCTCCTCTCCCTCTCTCTTGCCACCATGGGAGCAAGCCGTTGTAGAGCTAATGCTATGAAGGAGTTGGTGGTAGAGCTTAGACAGGATGAAAGGAAGCAAAGAAATGGCAAAAAAAAGTGTTAGAAGTGTGTCCTATTTCACATTTTTTGCTATTGTATAACTTAGTTTGTCCAAAGGGCAAAAGATCCTCTTGTAAATACAACCTCGTATTGAGAAATATACTTGTATTATTTTCCATTATTTCTGCTGCAGTAGAACTCAGCTATCCTCAGAATTTAACTGACACTCCAGCTGATGATTTACTAGAGACCCCATGGCTCTCTGTTGGCCGCTATGGTGGGTTGGTGCTGAAACTAAAGCCTATTGAGAACACAGTCTCTCCTGAGGCCCTAGGAAGGGCTTCTCAAGTAGGATGGGGTGGCTGTTCCATTGTGATCGATGTGCTCTGACCTGAGTCAAGCCCACCAGACACTGACACTTCCAGGTCAGAGCTGGAAGTTAGGCTCAGCTCTGGGAAAGGCCCAATCCTGACAGCCCTGCTTGGAATGAGTCTAAATATTGGCTCCAATTTCTTGCATGTTCTCTAGAGTCTTCAGAACTTCTTCCTAGGGTTGATCTGGACTGAATCAGGGAATCCCACAGCAGCCCTGGAGATAACTTAGGCTTGACAGTTTGGGATGTGTGTGGGTGATTTCAGACAGGTTGCTAGGAGCCTTTTGGCTTGGTTTTATCACAGTGATGTACTATATATCTTCAGAGGTATAAAGTTGGGTTATTAATATAAGGATATACTCTTCCTCAAAGAGATAAAATATACTGATATTTGTTCTTATGGTATAAAGATGAGGGAACGATTATTTGCATTAACCAGTGATGAATCTTTTCATATTTTTAAATGATGATTGCAGTGTCCAACCAACACTTCAATTTTGAGTTAAGCAAGGCTTATCTTACTAGCTGTGATGGTTAATTTTATGTGTCAACTTGACTGTATCAGAAGATGCTCAGATAAAAATTATTTCCAGGTTTTTTGAGAATGTTTCCAGAAGAGATTACTATTTAACTTGGTGGACACAGTAAAGCAGATTACCTGCCCCAAGGAGGGCGAATAGGCACTGAATAGAGCAAAAGGCAGAGGAAGGAGGAATCTACCTCCCTCCTTTTTTTTCCTGCCTCACTTCTTGAGCTGGTACATATCTCGTATCCTGCCCTTTGACTTGGATTCATACCATTGGCTCCCTGGTTCTCAGGCCTGTGGGCACAGATGAATTACACCACCAACTCCCCTAAGTCTTCAGCTTGGAGAGGGCAGATTATGGGACTTCTGAGCCTTCATAATTGGTGAGCCAATTCTTCATCATAAATCCCTTCACTATATGTTTGTGTGTGTGTGTGTGTGTGTGTATGTGTGTGTGTGTATCTGATTGGTTTTTTTTTCTTGGAAGATTCTTGAGTAATTAGCTTGATGGATATGATTTGGCTCTGTGTCCCCACCCAAATCTCATCTTGAATTATAATCTTCATGTGTCAAGGGAGGAACCTGCTGGGAGGCGATTGGATCATGGGGGCAGTTTCCCCCATGTTGTTCTCCTGATAGTGAGTTCTCATGAGATCTAATAGTTTTACCAAGTGTTCGGCAGTTCCACCTTCATGCTCTCTCTCTCTTGCCACTGTGGGAAGACATGCCTTACTTACTCATTGCCTTTTGCCACGATTGTAAGTTTCCCGAGGCCTCCCCAGCCATCTGGAACTGTGAGTCAATTAACTCTCTTTCATTCATAAATTACCCTGTCTCAGGTATTCTTTATAGCAGTGTAAAAACAGACTAACACAATGATATAAACTTACTTGCCACTTGTTTCAGCTATCAACTTCTGTAGAATAATTTACCCCAAAGCATAGTGGCCAGAAACAATAGCCATTTTATTTCTCAGGATTCTGTGGACCAGGAATTTCATTAAACCATAGCAAGGACAGCTTGTTTTTCTCTGCTCTGTGATATCTAGAGTCTCAGCTGAGATAGCTCAAAAGGGGCTTGCTGGGGTGGCTTGACTACAGCCATTTGATTGGTGACTTAGTTTTTGTTTTCAGCTGGGATTCATGGTTTTCTTTGGCATGGTTTATCCATATAGCTAGTGTGAGCTTTTTCCTGGCATGGTGGTCTCAAAATAGCTGTACTTTTTACACTGTGGCTGGCTTATCCCAAGCGAAATTGGAAGTTGTCAGGCCTCTTAAAGTTTATGCTCTTATAAAAGAGAAACAATCTTGACATGGAATGCCAGCTGGGTACTAACAGCTAAATGGTGGTATTACTAGGAGCTGTCCCTGTACTCACCACTAGACCATGGATTTTTTTTTGAATTTTTTTTCTAGTAAACATAAACATTTCCACTGAAGAATGACATCAGGCAAGGTTATTCTGTGATGACCAATATGGAACAAAGATCATTCCATAATCATGTCCAAATACAGATAAAATGAGAACATTATGACTAATATGAATGGCTACTGCCTCTTTACCAATTATAGTGTCTCTCATTCCATTCTATCTGCCTTCCAGATAAAAATTAAGATACCCGGCCAGGCATGGTGGCTTACGCCTGTAATCCCAGCACTTTGGAAGGCTGAGGCGGGCAGATCACGATTTCACCTGATCGAGACCATCCTGGCCAACGTGGCGAAACCCCATCTCTACTAAAAATACAAAAATTAGCTGGGCATGGTGGCTGGCGCCTACAGTCCTAGCTACTCGGGAGGCCGAGGCAGGAGAATCACTTGAACCCTTGAGGCGGAGGTTGAGTGAGCCGAGATCGCGCCACTGCACTCCAGTCTGGCTACAGAGTGAGAGTCCGTCTGAAAAAAAAAATTAAAAAAAATTGAGATACCCAATTACAGAATTACCCCCACTGCCTGACAGTATACATTCCAGAAAAAAGAGCCACTTCCTGAACTCTCAAAACCTCCTGCTACAAGCCCGAGCTCTGTTAAGGCTAACTAACCCTCTCACCGAGACGCTGCACAGCGCCCCCTGGTGCACGTTCCTCCTCACTACAGCTAGTCAATAACCAATGTCTGACTACAGGTATGCTCCTGGTAGTCTTTGTCTAGAGGTCATAGGCACCCATATTGCCACAGTGTCGCTTCCACTGCATTCCATTGGTCAAGGCAAGTCACAGAGCCACTCAGATTTAAGGGGAGAGGAAAAAGATTCCGCCTTCTGATGCATGGAGCAGCATGAGCTTACAGGGAGGGAAAGGATTGATGGTGGCCGTCTTTGGAAGCAATCTACCACAGTACTGCACAATATTCACTTACAATTTTTGGAAAGCAGTTGAATTTTAAGTTAAAAATGTATGTGAAACGCTGGTACTGGCCACCTAGTTAGGCCATAGCTGTGACTAGGTTTTATTCAGATAATAAAAGAATTTAGCTTCTCTTTACATGTTCACAGTATGTCTTCCCTTCTGTGTTTTTCTTTTCAAAAAACAGGTTTTCTCACATCTTCACCTTCATCCAACACGCTGCACACAACACCTCTGCTCTTCCCTGGTCATTGATGGCTGCTTTCTGCTCGGCTGTGGGGTCTCTTTGCTGGTCACCTTTTGGAACTCTGGGAAAAACATCTCTGCTAGTTGTGCTACTGTTGCTATCATTGTTCCTTGGAGGAGAATTGGTGGAACCGAAGCTTTCCTACCTTCATGGCTTTCATCATTTCTCCAAGGCACCACTTACTGCAAGGCTATTGTATACAAGAGAATTTAACTATTGTGAGTTGTCACAGAGAGACTGCAGTGCAGGAAGGAAATCTGACAAAGCAGTGCCTATACTCTCAGTACTGCTCAAGTCCTCTATATTCTCCAACCTAGGGAAAGGGCCTTGTTCATCTCGTTCCTGACCTTCTCCCCCAGTGGGAAAATCACCCTTGGATAGTACTTGTTAATGCCCCCTTTATCTTGATATTTGCAGTACCCCCCACATCCCCTCCCCCCACACTAACGATTGCTGCCTCACTTCTTGAGCTAGTACATCTTTGTATCTCCTGCCCTTAGACTTGGATTTACACCACTGGCTCCCTGGTTCTCAGGCCTTTGTGCACAGATAAATTACACTACCAACTTTCCTACATCTCTAGCTTGGAGAGGGCAGATGGTGGGACTTCTCAGTCTTTATAATCCTGTGAGTTAGTTCTTTATAATAAATCCCCCCACTATAGCTATGTGTGCCTGTGTGTGTGCATATGTGTGTGTGTATCCTATTGGTTCAGTTCCTCTGTAGATTCTTGACTAATACACCAACATAATGGAAACTTGCTTGCTACTTGTTCCAGCTATCTATTGCTGTGGAACAACTTACCCCAAAGCAGAGTGCCATAAATTTATATATATATTTTATATATAATTTACCCCTAAGGTTAACCATGGATTCCTATGGATTCCCTACTTGTGTGTAAAATTGTTGGTGTTTTTTTTCCTTCTTTTGCCTTATCTGTGTTTATTTTTCTATGATGAACATGTATTGTTTCTGTAATATGATAAAAATGTCTAATTTTTATTACAAACAAAAGATGGGGCTTTAAACTGAGTACCCTAATGATTCAGGTCTTTCAAAAGCCTTTTCTCCTGAGTTTTAGATTTCTCATTACTTTCTCTTTAACCTTGACAGCAAATGTTTAGAATGTAGTACAGAACAAGACAGCGTGGTTTCCAATGTCAATGCCTTATGACTTTTTCAATACTTTTAAGACATGTGATCAGAGACCAGGTCCTAATAAAGACATGAGGCGGTGCCCAAATTAGTAGAAACATCAATTTAGTTAGTGAGCAACTTCAGGAAGGAGCTGAATTTCTTGGCAGGCAGAAAATGCATAGATTATACTTGGGAGCCTCAGAAAATGGCATTGTAGGAGTTGTCTGTGGAAACAAGATAAAGATGATGTCATCTTATAATAAGATCCTCAAGGGCTCTATAAAGGCCCAATACGCACTGAATTCTACTTGAAGCCAGAGACGTCCTGATTCCAATGTCAAATGCATTTTTCTAACACCTAGTTTTTAAACTTCGAGATGACAATAAAGTGAGCATCCTGGCTGCCTCTTCTCAAACACCTTGTTTTTTAAAATTCACTTCCTTCCTGATTAGCTTTTTGACGTGTAGGTAAAAAGGTTGAATGAAACGTGTGAAGATCAAGGGCAAAGATTTCATAGTTTAGGAACACACATAATCACTGTCTATATACCTCATTCTGTGCTATACACTTTCTCACATGTTAGAAAAGACTTATGGTAATGATAATGACATAACCACTGATTGAGTACCCATTGTGTCCCAGACGTAGTGTTACATCTATGTGTCAGTCAGTGCTTAAAAAAATAGGCCAATCCTATTGCCTCTTATTTTACAGATGAAGTAACTGACACTCAGAAAGGTTAAGTGATTTGCCTAAGGCCACGTAGCAAATACAAAGCTATTCTAGGATATTAAACAGAGTATTAAAATCTTTTTACTCTCAATCCTGAGATATTGCCATTGACTTTATTGTGAAACCTTCTTGATGTTGATTATTAAATGTGTCTTTTGCTCTGAGCAAGTGATTTTTCCTGTTTTTCATTCTGATTTTTTACTTGAGAATCAATCTTGGTGCAAATGCGGTGAAAAGATAACAGTGGAATCCACCTATAATCTTGAGTTTTTCATCTGACATTTAGCTATTAAATATCTGGCTTAATGCAAGCATATGTAGTGATTTCCACTATTGAATTTTCTCTTCTTGACTCTTGGGGGCAAAATTATAAAAGATCATTCAGGGCTAGCATTTATAAGACCAAGACTACTTAAAGATTTGAGCCTTCAGTGTTGGCCTGACATGTTTTTCTCCTGGGGTTGGGGAAGCACAGGGGAAAGCAACAAAATGATGAAATGTTTCAAAAACAAGATCCTTGAGGAAGAGGGAAGTGAATTGAACATGTTCAGCCTTGGGTTAAGAAGACTTAGGGGATAAATAACTCTATAAACATGTGTGTAGATGTAATGGACAAGGTAAAAGGCAATTATTCTCATTATAAAGGAAGCAATGGAAATAAAATGGATTAAATTATAGTAAGGAAAATTTAACTTAAGATAATGATATTAATACATGCCAAGATACCTTACTAAAAATTTGATTTCTACCCATTATCCCTGAGGTAGCTACCTGAACAAAGTACTTACCCAATTTGAATCTCAATTTTCTCATTTTTAAAATGAGTGATGAAACTACCCTATTAACTGATTATAGTTTTACAAAATGGGATGATAAGTGGCTTCCTTACCGTGAGCCAGGCAATGAGAATACTCTGGCTACCTTCTTGTTCTCTTTACAAGAATGTTATGAAGCTGGTTGTCTTGTCACCTTGTTAGAGGTGGGAACTGAAGCTCAAAATACTAAATGGCTCGTCACGGTTTTAATCAATGTGTGTAGTCTTCAATAATTCAGTGCTGGTTCTTAACTCATACATAGTCTCCTTCCTACTCCCGCCCACAGCTTTGGAGAATCTTCTCCTCCTGCACTCCTTTCTCTTTCTGAATGAAGTAAAATCAGAAAACCTCTCTGAACCTCCTATTTTTGTATCTTTACGTTCAGGATGACGAAGATAATGGCTAAAACACTTGTTCCAAGGGGATGCAAAAATAAAAGTTGTTTGACTCCCACCCTAAGATTAATTTGAGAGGGGTTTGGCTGTTGGTTTAGGATAGTTGGTTATGGGTATCAGTATTCCTAGAGATGAGTAGGTTATATTGCGGGTATCTTGCTTCTAAGATACCCCTCCTGCCTAGAGACAGGTGAACAGAATAGGGGCCATTCACACTGAGCGTGTAGTCTTGACTGGTGGCCCTACAGGTCACCAGAAATTAAGGGAAACTGAGAGGAAAGCAAGAGCTAAATAACTTTCTAGGTCATATGAACAATATGAAGTAGTAACATGTGTGGGACAAAAAAAATCTTAAAAGGGAGAAAATGGGTTTTATTCTTAATAGACTGACTCTAGCAGGTCTCTTTGCAACACGCACACTCACACACACATGATTTTAGAATTTTCACCAAGTTGAAAATTGTGTTTCTGCATTAATAATAACAATAGTAATAATAGTTAACATTTATTGAATACTTCTTGGTGCCAGGCATTGTGATACATGCCTTACATGCCTTTGTTCATTTAATTCTCACAATAAATAATAATTGTTATAGTTGTAGTATTATAATTAATTTATAGTATTATTATTACAATGGAATCCACCTATAATATTCCTGAGTTTTGCTTCATCTGACATATATCTATTAAATATCTATAACATTATAAATTAATTATAGTAATTATTATAGTTAATATTTAATAATTATAAATAAATGATAAAAAATTATTTATTTTTAATAAATGATATCCTACTTAAATAATATAAGTAGGAATTATTTATTATTATTCATTCCCTCACAGTGAGCTGGGCATTAGTTTCCTCGTATGAGAAGTCTGTTTGATAGCCATGGCGAATCTGGGAGTATTACAAATATTTGGCAAATGGAGGCCAGGGATACTCTATGCCCTGCAATGTTGAGGCTGTTTTCTCAAAGCTGAAGCGGACCAGCTGGAAATGGCAATAGAGTCCCTCCTGAGAAATGTTTTAGTTCCAAATAAACCCTAAAGTTTTTGAGAGGCACCTCAGCCACCTCCCATGTGACATATTGTTTCCTGTAAGAGAGACCATTTGGATCCCTCCAAAGTGTGTTAGTTGCTATAAATACTGAAGGATCCTGTTACACACTTGTAACAGGATCCTTAACAATGGCAGTAACTAGAATGTAAATTTAATGGAAAGTGATGATTGAAGCTGAAGTGGTCCGGGTTTTATCTATAGAGTCCAGTGGTTCTCAGACCTGACTGATGTTAAGAATCTCCTGGAAAGCTTTGAAAAAAAAAAACAGATTCCTGGGCACTAGCCCTGGAAATTCTGATTCAGTAGGTCTGAGGTGAATATAGATGGCCCAGAAATCTTTGCTGTTATTCTATAAGTGATTCTGATGGTTATCTAGGTTTGAAACCAATACCCAGCCCAACCTATTCATTTACAGATGGAGGGTTTGAGTGCCAAGATGGCAGAGCTAAGTCTACCACGCTCATCTTCTGCTTCATCATTTCCCGACACGACACTGCTCACTGCTCATTGCGAAAAGAAAGAGGAAGAGACAGAGAAAGGAAATAAAGAACATCCTGAATTGTAAAGATGAGTTAATGATCACATGCCATTTTCCCCAGGGACCTCTGCTGGGCATTTGCTGTGCATTTAGAATGCAGGCTGTTAGGTTTTATGATGATAATGCAGGCCCAGGATTGATCATGGCACAGGTGGAGTTTGCAACCACCCAGATCATTAGGAAAGCTCAGTAAATAAAAGCTATAGCTTTAGTACTTAATTTCTAGATGGGCTTGTGACTGTCAAGGAGTAAAAAGAGTTTATTCTTCTTTAACGGGATAAGGTGATGTTGGAAAGAGGAAGAGAGTCAAATAAGCCACTTCCGGCTGGGGAGCCAAACCCTGTCTACTTGGCGGAGCCTGGAGGAAGTTGTTTTCATTTTACCCAGCGTTTCTGGAGCTCCTGAGTCCCTGAAAAAAATAGTCCTGGTTGAATAGGTATTGTGTGTGTGTGTGTGTGTGTGTGTGGAGTGCAGGCAGGTGATAACTTTGAAAACTTAGAGTTGGGAGAAAGTTTACCACATTTTAGAAATAAGGAAACAGATGCACAGTAAAAGGTTAAGTAATTTAAAGTCAGGAGCAGACCAGGGATTTAACCCATAGTTGTCTGACCTTCAAGGGTGGCTCTGACCTCAGAAGGGCAGCTCTTTCTTTGTGCTGGGTCAAGCCAGGGCAGCACAAAGAAAGAGCTCATTCAGGGTCAGCAGCCACATGTGGATCTGAAGGTCATCTTTCCAGCCTCAGGCTTAGAGCTCCAATATCCTGTTCCCATTTTTCTGGCTTACAGGCTGGCCCAAGCGTCTGTGCTGTTGGATCCTGCCTCTGTTTCACCACCTTCCCCATGCCCCTGCCCCCAGCTTAGCCTGGGATCTGGAGGCTGCCTCCAGCTTGCAGCGTGGGATGCATAGCCTTATCTGTAGCTTCCAGTCTGGCTTCAGCCTTCTTGTCAGAATTCCTGAATAGTCCGCATCCCATATTAACCTCCTGCTTTCCAATCATTCTTCAGCCACAGAATTTCTGAAATGCACTGTCTTGTGGGGAAAAGAAGATGAGGCCTGAGCCAGAGGAGACTCGGTGGGAGGTTGTTAGGAACCGACTTGTGCGCTCACTAGGGCTGGTCACAAAGCAACCCTCATGGCTTCTGAAGGGAGTGGCATGATAGAAGACATCATGAAATAGTCACATTTTTGGCTTCTGAGTCTCAAAGACCTTGGGCCTGGGGGAACTCAGCAGCAAAATGGAGATTACCAGCTTCATGGTGCCAGAGTGCTGGGTTGAGGTGAAAGGTGGAAGAAAAGGAAAAGAAAGAGTCACACTGGGACCTGAGGCTTGCCGCAGGGGAGCAGGTGGGGAGCTTTACATAAACTGCAATTAGGTTTGGAGGATCTGAGAGTGGGGAAAAAGCCTGTAGTCTGATGTTTCAATCTTAGGTAGAGACTTGGGAGATTTTAAACCCCTGTAACAGAGATGGTCTCACTGGTATATACTAAGTGGTCCCGAGACAGCCTCATTCAGCCAGACCGCCACGCCCCTGCAGGGCTCAGCACCAATAGAGTCATCCTTCTGTGCCAGAGAATAGGGTGTCAGAGTTAATGGGTCCTAGCCTTAGTTTCCCCCACCCCCAGCATGATGTGAGAGCAGTCAGATGTCCCACTACTGGAGAGGAATTCAGGGAAAATGAGAGAGAGGAGGACCCAAAGAGGAGTCTTGCCCTGTTGCCCAGGCTGGAGTGGTGCAGTGGCGCGATCTTGGCTCACTGCAACCTCTGCTTCCCAGCTTCAAGCGATTCTCCTGCCTCAGCCTCCCGAGTAATTGGGGTTACAGGCGCATGCCACCGTGCCTGGCTAATTTTTGTAGTTTTAGTAGAGATGGGATTTCGCCATGTTGGCCAGGTTGGTCTCGAACTCTTGACCTCAAGTGATTTGCCTGCCTTGTCCTCCCAAAGTGTTGGGATTACAGGGATAAGCCACTGAGCCCAGCCAAGATGATTTTTTTAAAAAAATGTTACTTTATTTTCGCTTTTTGCAAACACAAAATTCCAAATGGAGAAGCTTTGTCCTTTTGCTGTTACAGGACTTCCTTCACTACAGGTCTTATTCCCATGAGCCTTCCTCTGACTTCTGGGCCAGGGAAACAGACAGACAGTTTCTCCTGGAGCCTGGATCTGCATCCAGCATCCTCCTTTCCTCCCACTTCTCTGAGTGCTTCCGTAGTAGGTGGCTGCCTCTGACATCGCAACATCCTCATTTTGTGAGCTGCTATGACTTAATCTCTGCAAGATGAGCCTTATTGTTATCGCTCTGGTTTATCTGGTGTGATCACAGCATGCAGCAGCTTGCTGAAAGGTATGGTCTATTAGGAGACGCTTGTTATAACAGTGGGAGGAGAGCAATAACACGTACAGCTGAGCAGCTTAGCATTTGACTGATAGGTGAACAAGAAAACACCTGGCTGGATTCTCATGCGTCCGAGGAGTCGGGTAGCAAAAACTGCTATGCTGTCAGTGTCATAAAGGAAGTTAAATTAATTGATATAAATTAAATCAATTTATTACTCAGGACTTGGGGAGGACTCAGTGATGTGCGGGATTCTGGATCAGATGCAAGGGATACAGAAATGAACTCCTCCATCCATGCATCCCAGGTGCTCATGTTCTGTTGGGAATACAGGTCAATAGGGCCAGAAAAAATTTAATTAAAAAGATGTTAAAAATTACTGAGTAGTTATTGTGTGCTAGGCTCTGTGATAAGCAAGAAAGGAGAAAGCATATATTTTCTGGACTTAAGAAACTCTCACTTTTTCATTCAAGGTGATAGGTGCTTTACTAGAAGAATTGACTAGGTTCACCTAATTCAGTTTGTTAAAGCAAACTAAATATGGCCTGAGAAGGGCTCTATACTTCTATATTTGAGTCCTTGTGGACGAACTGCAACCTTCCTTAATAGGAAGACAAAATTGAAAACCTATCTTAGGAGTAGGCGCCTGTAATAATAGCTGAGTCTTGGCCAATCCCAGAAGCATACTCCAACCACTCATATATTGCTGAGTGTTCAAGCAGTGTTCAAATAAGACAAATGCCATCCTGTAACCAATCCATCCATTCCTGTACCTAACTTCTGATTTCTATACATAACTTTAGTTTTTTTTGTCTATAAATTTGTTCTGACCACGAGGCACCCCTGGAGCCTCTCTGACTCTACTGTGATTCTGGCTGTCTGATTTGCAAATCGTTTATTGTTCAATTAAATTCCTTTAAATTTAATTTAGCTAAAGTTTTTCTTTTAACGAGTTCAACAATTATTCTAGGACAGTAAGTCCTGTCTTCTTCTTTTCTTCTTTTTTTTTTTTTTCTGAGACAGTGTCTCATTCTGTCACCCAGGTTGGAGTGCCCTGTTAACAATCACATATCATTGCAGCCTCAAGCTCCTGGGCTAAATAGATCCTTCCATTTCTGCCACCTGAGTGGCTGGGACTACAGGCATGCAACACCATGCTCAACTAATTTTCTGTATTTTTCATAGAGATGGGGTTTCGCCGTGTTGCCTGGGCTGCTCTCAAAATTCAGGGCTGAAGCTATGCACCTGCCTTGGCCGCCCAAAGTAATCTCACATCTGGGATTACAGGCGTGAACTATTGCTCCTGGTCCTTAGCTTGTCTTTGTGTGTGTGTGTGTGTGTGTGCGTGTGTGTGTGTAGTATGTATATATATATACATATATAGCTATTTCTCTGGGTTGGGGAGAGGAAGGGAAGAGAGAGAGAGAAGAATCCATCAGAGGAAGTTTTCTGAACCCGCTCTCTAGTTTATCTCCATATTATTTTTGGATTCTGAGTGTTATCTGTTTCTCTTCAATTTAACCATATATGTCTGTAATAGAAAGATCTAATAATGTTCTTCCCCAGCAGCTTTTAATCTCTTCTTTAAAGGTATTAATGATTGTTATTGTTTATTAACACTTAATATGTGCCAGACTGTGAAGGTGGCACTTTCTACATTGCTTTATATAAACCTCATGAAAAAACTGATAAAGTAGAAATTATTAATTTAAGAATACAAGAAAATGATTGTTGGAGAGGTTCACTTGCCCCAGGTAACGTAGCTGGGAGGTGACAGAGTCAGGATATGAAATGTGAGCTACTTTGTTCCATGTACTCAGCTATTTTTACATTTATTGATTCCTTACTGTGTGTCAGGCCCTCTTCCAAGGTATCCCACATTTATTTAGTCCTCATCGCACTACTTTGAGTAGGTAACCATTTTGTACATGGGGAAACTGAGGTTCAGAGACAGTGAGTAGCTTGCCCAAGGATGCAAAGCAAGTAGAATTGAAACCTTGGTCTTTCTGATTTCAGGAGTCCTCATGACATACCTTCTACTGTACATTTAGTAATTGTACCCAAGTGGGAAGAAAGAAACTAATACTTACTGAATTTCTCCTTAGTATCAGGATCTAATTTTTTCCCCCCAGAAACAGCACTGTAAGGTAGGCATTATTTCATTTTACTATGAGAGAAGGCTCTCTGAGCAGATTGATTTTTTTCCCCATTGTCATAGAGAAAGTTAAATGTAAACTTGATTTTTTTTTTTTTTTTTTTTTTGAAGCAGAGTTTGGGTCTTGTTGCCCAGGCCTGGAGTGCAATGGCATGATCTTGGCTACTGCCACATCTGCCTGCTGGGTTCAAGCGATTCTCCTGTCTCAGTCTCCTGAGTAGCTGGGATTACAGGCTCATGCCACCATGCCCAGTTAATTTTTGTATTTTTAGTAGAGATGGGGTTTCATCATATTGGTTAGGCTGGTCTTGAACTCCTGGCCTCAGGTGATCCACTCACCTGGGCCTCCCAAAGTTGTGGGATTACAGGCATAAGCCACTGTACTCGGCCTGAACTTGATATTTTAATGGGTTATTTATTCTCATGACTTCCCAAAGAAATAAAAATTCATATACAAAAATTATTTTATGCATTAGTTTTAATTCCTGGAGCACTAGCAAGGAAAAACACTCATGACCAGTGTGCATTTCACCACTGATTTGTTCTTCCCCTTGTGTTTCTAAGCATGTTTTAATTCACACACATGAATGAGTTGTAATACTTATAATCCTTGTTGGGTTTACTTAAAATAAAAGTGTTTTTTTGTTTTTTTGAGACGGAGTTTTGCTCTTGTTACCCAGGCTGGAGTGTAACGGCACGATCTCGGCTCACCACAACCTCCGCCTCCTGGGTTCAAGCAATTCTCCTGCCTCAGCCTCCCGAGTAGCTGGGACTACAGGCATGCGTCACCATGCCAAGCTAATTTTTGTATTTTTAGTAGAGATGGGGTTTCACCATGTTGACCAGGATGGTCTTGATCTCTTGACCTCATGATCCACCCACCTTGGCCTCCCAAAGTGCTGGGATTATAGGTGTGAGCCACCGCGCCTGTGGTGTGAGGGAGGCACATAGTTATCTCCTGTGTCCAAGACATATCCGAATGCCCATGATGTGAAAATGCCGTATGTAGGTTGATCATGTGCCTAAATAGAGGATGAAAGTGATTTTACAACAGGAACTCTTTTTTATATATATACTTTAAGTTCTGGGTTACATACACAGATCGTGCAGGTTTGTTACATAGGTATATGTGTGCCATGGTGGTGTTTCGCTGCATCCATCACCCCATCATCTACATTAGGTTTTCTCCTAATGCTATCCCTCCCCAATCCCCCCACCCCCTGCTATTTCTACCCTAGGCCCCTATCCCCCAGGCCCCGGTGTGTGATGTTCCCCTCCCTGTGTCCATGTGTTCTCATTGTTCAACATCCACTTACTTGTGAGAACATACAGTGTTTGGTTTTCTGTTCTTGCGTCAGTTTGCTGAGAATGATGGTTTCCAGTTTCATCCATGTTCCTGCAAAGGACATGAACTCATCCTTTTTTATGACTGCATAGTATTCCATGGTATATATGTGCCACATTTCTTTATCCAGTCTATCATTGATGGGTATTGAGGTTGGTTCCTAGTCTTTGCTGTTGTGAACAGTGCTGCAATAAACATACATGTGCATGTGTCTTTATAATAGAATGATTTATAATCCTTTGGGTATATACCCAGTAATGGGATTGCTGGGTCAAATGGTGTTTCTGTTTCTAGATCCTGAGGAATCACCACACTGTCTTCCACAATGGTTGAATTAATTCACACTCCCACCAACAGTGTAAAAGTGTTCCTATTTCTCCACATCCTCTCCAGCATCTGTTGTCTCCTAATTTTTTTGATGGTCACCATTCTAACTGGTGTGAGGTGATATCTCAATGTGGTTTTGATTTGCATTTCTCTAATGACCAGTGATGATGAGCTTTTTTTCGTATGTTTGTCGGCTACATAAATGTCTTCTTTTGAAAAGTGTCTGTTCATATCCTTTGCCCACTTTTTGATTGGGTTGTTTTATTCTTGTAAATTTGTTTAAGTGCTCCGTAGATTCTGGATAGTAGCCCTTTGTCAGATGGGTAGATTGCAAAATTTTTTTCCCATTCTGTTAGTTGCCGGTTCACTCTATTGATAGTTTCTTTTGCTGTGCAGAAGCTCTTAAGTTTACTTAGATCTCATTTGTCAATTTTGGCTTTTATTGCCATTGCTTTTGTTGTTTTAGTCATGAAGTCCTTGTCCATGCTTATGTCCTGAAAGGGATTGCCTTGGTTTTCTTTTAGCGTTTTTATGGTGTTAGGCCTCATGTTTAAATCTTTAATTCATCTAGAGTTAGTTTTTACATAAGATGTAAGGAAGGGATCCAGTTTCAGCTTTCTGCATATGGCTAGCCAGTTTTCCCAACAACATTTATGAAATAGGGAATCCTTTCCCTATTGCTTACTTTTGTCATGTTTGTCAAAGATCAGATGGTTGTAGTTGTGTGGCATTCTTTCTGAGGCCTCCAATCTGAGGAACGTTGTTTTAATCTACCCAGAAAAAAAAATTAGGGACTGTACCATGTGAGTAAAAAAAAAAAAGTCATAAATAAAAGTGAAAGAGAATTCAGACAAGGTAGCGAGAAAGGATTGAAAGTGCTGAAAATGTGTGGAGGGAGTGATAGGTATAGGAAAAAACACAGGGTTTTTTTTCTGTATATGGCAGCCCCAGAACCCACATGCATGCATACAGCCACCAACTTTCCACAATCCAGCCACAGGATTCATTCCTCCAACTGAAAAATACTATGCAAATTCCATTATTATCGTATTCAGGGCTAGAATGTCTACTTACAATGTAGGGGACCATGAATAAACCCCTGAGATTTTAAGAGCCCAGAGAAAGTTAGGAAACTTACAACTGTTTTCTGAACCTTCCAAGAGCCTATTAAAAAAATTTATGCCTGTGATTCAGAGAAATTAAAGCCTAATCAAAGCAGGCTGTTTTATTTATTTTCCTTTTTTTTGTTGTTGTTTTGAAGGAAAAGCCTGTATTTAGTGACTTTAGTCAAATGTATTCTTTTTATTTGCTGCTTCCTTTTATTGGATTCTGGAACAAGCTGATACAGCCTGTGTGTGTGTGTGTGTGTGTGTGTGTGTTTGTGTATGTTAGTGGGGAGACTATGATATTGCCACAATAAATATTACAGTGCAAAACCTGCCAGACCATTTCCGCTAGTGAAAGCTGTTTAAGAGTGTACTGAGGCTTGGTTACTGTGAATTCATGCCTCGTGTATGTTATTGCAAAATGAATATTGTGATAATCCATTGTCTTAATATGTCTGGAATTGGCAGTAAGTGAGAGAAGCAGGCTAAGTGAAGGGGCCAGGCTCAGTAGTCGTTAAGGGACTGGGAGCTACAGCCAGTTTGTCAGGAGGCCATCTCGAGTCTTCATACTGTGCTTTGTCTGAGCAAAAGGGGTACCTGTCCTGGGTCTTCATGCTTCAGAGGGTCCTTTTCTGCAACTTTTCCAGCTGTGTCAGAGCCCAAAGGGCAAGGGGAGGTGTTCATGTACCATCCATTCCCATTTTTTCTATAGAACATTTCCTAGCAACCTGGTAACTAGACTTCCTTGCCCAACTAGCCTGACCCTACTTCCATAGGCTGTTGCTGGAGTCCATTCTTGTGAGGGGAAGTTACTCTGCAGGTGCGAATCCTCAGAGCCCCGAGGCAGCCAAGGGGAGGCTGTTAGTAGAGGTGTGGACAAAACTTAGATGCTGGATGGAGTGGTCACACATGAGCCTCCTTATGGTGCGACAGGGACCTGGAGATAGAAACAGAAGTGGGATGGGCTCTAGGCTGAGGATTTGGCCAACTTCATCCACACTGCCACCACTTTCCTGCATGAAACGCCAAAGAGTTTGACAGTGGTAAATTTGAACTGGTCTTTCAGGTCAGTATGAAGGCATACTTGTCAAGGTAGAAAGATACAATGTGTTTTATACAGAATTGGCTAGCTCAGTTTATAGCATCTAAAAGTATAGGAATACAGTACATAGGTCTTCATTTGTATTCATTCCACAGGTCCTGTGAATATTAGATCTAAGACTGACAGGGACTGGCTGCAGTTGTAGGGGATGGATGAGGCTTCGAGAGAGAATTTGGTCTACTGTTAGTTTTGAGATGTCAGATGCCACCAAAGATGACTTACCTGTTCTCTGAGAAGGACAGAATAAGGGTAGTCCATGTCAGGGAGAAGTGAAACAGAGTCCAGCTCTCTTTTCGACAGCTCATTTGCCTTTCCCTAAGCACGTGGGATCTCTGTATTTCTTGGAGATATATTCTGTTTGGGCAGGAACTAGATGTAGTGGAAAGGGTGTTTGGAGTCAGACTGATAAAGAGACATTCAGTGGTACCAATTATTAACCTCAGTTTCCCTATTTAAAATGGTGATAATAATATTGGCTCTTGGGATTGTTTTGAGGATAAGTTGAATTAATGTAAATGACTTACTGATTCTTAAAGTTCAATAAATATTCAACCAGGAGCCTCTCTCTCCCCTTTCTGTTTTGATGAAAGAAACACACCTCTGTGTTTTATTTCCTTGGATACTTACCAAAAGTCTTGTTGACTATTTAATATAATTCTTGCTAATAACATAATATGAAAAGTCTCAGAAATCATTTTGAAAAGAAATGACTGGAAACAGTGTGCCTTAAGGCAATGGAACTACTCTGGGGCAGGAGGGCCCCTTAATTCATACCCACTGAGTGACCAACACCCAAACACAAAGGCTTAACTAGCTTCAGATTCCAGTCTCATTGCTCTGGTGTTACTTTTGACAGATCAACATTGGCTTCATCTCAGTTATTGGATTTTGATTTATTTCCGGAATTACCTGGACTGAGTTCAGTGGCAGAGCAGTACTTGAAATGATGGACTATCATGTGGACTTCATTTTCTAGAAATGTCACGTGTTCTAATGTCCCAATTTTTCTGAGCAGACAATAGCATGATGTTTAGTTGTATGCATCAACTCGGTTAGGTTCTAGCACTCACTTATTCAATTAGACACTCATATAAGTGTGACTGTGAATATATTTTGCAAACGTGATTAACGCCCACAATCAAGTGACATTCGATAAAGGATATTATCCTTAATGATCTGGGTGGGACTTATCCAATCAGTTGAAAGGATTTAAGAGCAAAACAGTTTTCTCTGAACCAAAAAAAGAAAAAAAAGAAAGAGGAAGAAATTATGCCTTTGGACAGAAGCATCAGCTCATGGCTGATAGTTTCTAGCCTGCTGGCCTAGCCCATGGATTTCAGACTTGCCAGCCCCTACAACAACAATCATATAACTGATTTTCCTTCTTTAGTAGAACTCTGAGTGACAGAGAATTTGATACCAAGAGCGGTTCTGGAGACACTGAAGAGTATAAATTGGTTCTCAAATCTGATTAGATTTAAAGGCACTAATGACTCTATTTCCAGTGAAAAAGTAGGCACTGGCAGTCCATGGCATGGTGTAGGAATAGATATACACAAAATATTGTCATCAGATACTCCTGATCAAATGCAGATAAAAGGCAAAATTCTGGTTGATCACATATTTGATATCTTATAATGTTTTAATCAAAGTAAGGAGTATAATGAGATTGGCTGGTTTGCTACTAACTGCTGGGGAAAGAGGAACAAAGGATGAAGCAGGAGCTTGAAATTTCCAGTTCAACCTTTAAATAAATGACGTAAAATCTTTTATGTCTTTCATAAAAGAAACTGTCTTAATTCATACAGGTTGCTATTACAAAATGCCATAAACTAGTATTTTATAAGCAATAGAAATTTATTTCTCACAGTTATGGAGGCAGAGAAGCCAAGATCAAGGCACCAGCAGATTTCGTGTCCAGGTAGGGCTCACTTTCTGGTTCACAGATGGTCATCTCCTGTATCCTCACATGGTGGAAGATGTGAGAGTGGTCTCTGGGGCTTCTTTTATAAGAGGACTAATCTCATTCAGGAGGGCTCTGACCATGACCTATCACCTTCTGAAGACTCTCCCTCCTAATACCTGTTACCGTCACATTGAGGGGTAGCATTTAAACATACGCCTTTTGGGGGTTTACATAAACTTTCATTCTATAGCAGAAACTCTTACCTCCTATAGTCCCAGGGCTGAAATTTCTGAAAGCCAAACCCTGAGTCTTATCCTGGGAGTGGCTTTAATACAAGAACAATTGAATTAGCAACCTCACAAAGTTTCTTCTGTTAAAGTGAGAGCATTGGCTGGGGAGAAACGGGATTCAGAGAACTGTAATGGAGATGTATAGAAAGATCCCAATAAACTCAAGAATACTGAACCCTTAAATTCTCCAGAATTTTTTTTTGCCAGTAAGGAAGTCCTGGTGAATGGAAGCAGCCCTTCTATCTCTGTTGAAGGAAGTTAACTCTACTGTCTGAAGAATCTGTAAAGACCTTTCCTGGTGTAGTTGCCTGGCAAGACACCACTGATTCTCTTAAGAACACACCCTCCACCCACTTGGCTTTTAAAAGTATAACTAGACTCAAGTCTCAAAGGGTAATTGTACAAAGTGTTACCCAGAAGGAAAGGCACTACACACCAAACTGCATAATTTTAAAATTTACACAGACAATAATCTGTGCTTAGATGGATATCAAAAGTGTGGGATAACAGAAGAAATCCAAAATTTCATCCTTTCATATTTATTGACATGGGCCCATTAAGCAGAGATTCTAGATTCAGTTTTTCAGCTTGAGAATGTAGAAAGGGCTCTTACAGCATGTTGTTAGCTGAAACGTTGACTGAAAGGTTTCCCAAATTAAGTACAGTTGACATGTCAGAACTGCTGAGTATACTGCAGAGGAAGGTATCTCAAGGCATAGGGAGATTGGAATGTTAGAGAAGATATATAAGACTTGCCCGTCCTCCCAGGGAGAGTCTAGAGGACTCTCCTTCCACCTTCCACCACCCACCACAACAATGAAAAATAAGTTTGTGAGAACAGCCCCCTGCCCTTGAAGAGCTCTGAGGTCACTCTTCTTTGGAGGTCAGTGATTACAGTGGGAACTGCTGCTACCAAAGCAATAATCAGAACACTCTGACTTGCAGTGATCTCTAGTGTTGGCTAGTTGATCATGGTGTCCCTAGAAAAGAAATAGAAGGGCTCTTTACCAAATTCTCACTTGGTCTGTATAAGTGGGGGAGCTCTAGGTCAAGGGGACTGAAGTCTACCTTAAATTACCAAAATAGAGTATTATGGAGTGAATTGTGTCCCCCCCCTGCAAAATTTATATGTTGAAGCCTGATATGATTAGGCTTTGTGTCCCCACCCAAATCTCATCTTAAATTGTAATCCCTAGGTATTAAGGGAGAGACCTGGTAGGAGGTGACTGAATCATGGGGGAAGATCCCCCAATGCTGTTCACATGATAGTGAGTTCTCACGAGATATGATGGTTTTATAAGTGTTTAATAATTCGTCTCTTACTCACTTTGTCTCTCTCCTGCCACCTTGTGAAGAAGGTGCCTGCTTCCCCTCCCACCACGACTGTAGGTTTCCAGAGGCCTCCCCAGCCATGTAGAACTGTGAGTCAATTAAATCTCCTTTTAAAATAAACTATACAGTCTCAGGTAGTATTTTTATAGTAGTGTGAAAATGGATTACTACAAAGCCCTAACACCCCACATGACTGTATTTGGAGACAGGCCACTTAACGAGGTAATTAAAGTTAAATGAACTCGTACACATTGAGGCCTGATCCGATATGACTAATATGTCCTTACAGGAAGAGGAAGAAGCACCAGGGATGGGTGAGCACATAGAAAAGGCTGTGTGGAGACAAACCATGAAAAGAGGCCTCACGAGAAACCAGACCTCCCAACACTTTGATCTTGAACTTCCAGCCTTTAGAACTGTGAGAGAACAAATTTCTGTTGTTGAAGTGATAAGTCTGTGGTATTTTGTTATGGCAGCTCCAGTGAACTAAAACAGAGTCATGGGTCCTTAATTAATTCCCAGGCTTGAACAAGTTTACAAGCCCAGAGCCCCTTGAGTAAAGGGCAGGGGTGCTGGTGCCCTTGAGAAAGGATCTTGCTTTTCTGTCATAGATTTATCTTGTGAATCTTGATTCCAGCCTTCCTCAAAGGGACCTATGGACTTTTACCAGGGTGACTGTGCACTAAGGAACAGGAAGTAACTTTCTGAGGATTACTGTACACTGGTTTTGGACTTACACTAACACTAGAAGATCCAAAACATCACTGTCTACAAGTCAGAGCAGGGTGTTATGGAGGTCAGGTGATAATGAAGTTTCAGCTCAGATTCATATCACCGTGAATCCCACTGAACCCATCCTGTAGTTATTTCCTCAGTTCTGGTAGAATAGGCAAACTCCATAAATGGCAAAATCCATACATCGGTTTCTTGACCTGTGAACTAATGGTATGATGGTAGGAAAATTCAAGTAGAAACTGCTAGAACTGCCTCTACCTAGGAAAACGACAAACCCAAAACAACGATGCATTCTTAGAGGGATTTCAGAGATTAGTGACACCCTCTAGGACTCGAAAGGTACAGAGGTGGTGATTCCCTTCATATCCCCTTTTACTTCTTTTATTTGGCTTTGCAAAAGACAGATGAATCTTGGAGAATGACAGTGGACTATTGTAAACTTAACCATATGTTGACTCCAATTACAGCTGCTGTTCCAGATGTGCTTTCATTGCTTGAGTAAATCAACAAATCTCCTGCTACCTGATATGCATGTACGGAACTGGGGAATACTTTGAAAAAATACTTGCTAGTAAAGACTCTCAAAAGCCTTTTGATTTCAGCTGATAGGGTCACCAATACACTTTTACTCTAGGAGTATATCAGTTCTCTGTCCCTAAGTCATAATTTAGTCCATAGAGACCTTGATTGTCTTTCCCTTCCATAAGTCCGTTACATTGATAATACTGTGCTGATTAGACAGTGAAGATCCCTATGACTTTGAATCAAAACACTGCCATCCTCTGTAGATAACAACTCTCCTTTTGATAAACAGCTTTTGGCTTGCTACTGGGCCTTAGTAGAGAAAACTTAACCAATGGCCACCAATTTCTATGTGACCTAAACTATGCATCATGAACTTGCTGTTTTCTGACCCATCCAGCCACGTTGGATGTATATACTGTCATTCCATTATGAAATGGAAGTGGTGTATGTAATATTGAACTTGAACAGGCCTTGAACATACAATAAATTACTTGAGAAAGTGACCAAAATGCACATAGTCCCTTCTCTTGCCATATCATTTTCTCTTTCCAAACCTACACCCGTGGCTTCATGGAGGAGTTTCCTATGACCAGCTGGGCTAAGGAAGAAGAAACTCAGTATTGGTTTACAGATGGTTCTACGTGCTAAAGTGCAAAGCTACAGTGGTACGGTCATTTTCCAGGACACCCTAAAGGACAGTAGTAAAGGAACATCCTCTCAGTAGTTGCTCATTTTGCTTGGAAAGAGGTATGAGTCTATACTGATTCATGGGCTGTGGCCAATGGCTTGACTGGATGGTGAGAGGCTTGGAAAGAACATCATTGGAAAATTGGTAACAAAGAAGTCTGGGGAAGAGGTATGTGGATGAACTCCAAATGGGCAAAATCATAAAGGTATTTGTATCCTATGTGAATGGTCACTAAAAGTAATCACAGCAGAGGGGGATATTAATAACTAAGTGAACAGATCTGTTCTGTGGATTCCAGTCCATTTCCTTCCCTAGCCATCCCTGTTATTACCTAAGAGGGCTCATGAACACAGCGGCCATTAGTAGCAGGGATGGAGGTTATGCTTAGGCTCAGCAACATGGACCTTTACTCACCAAGGCCAACTTGGCTATGGCTGCTGCTGAGTATCCAGCACGCTAAAAGCTAACACTAAGTTCCTGATACAGCATTATTCCAAGTCGATAAGCCAGCTACTTGGTGGCAGATTGATTATGCTGGACCAGTTTCATCATGGAAGGGACAGTCCTTTGTTCTTAGTGAAACAGATATTTACTTCAGTTATGAATTTGCCTTCCCTACATGCAACATTTCTGCCAAAACTATCATCTGTGGATTTACAGGATGCCTTATCTCCCATAAAAATATTCCACATAGTATTGCTTCTGATCAAGGGACTCAATTCATAATAGATAAGTGTGGCAATGGGCCCACGCTCATGAATTCATAAGCCTTACCATGTTCCCTATCATCCTGAAGCAGCTGGCTTGATGAAACATGCAACAGCCTTTTGAAGACTCATTTACAATGCCAGCCAGGGAGAGTAGTAGCTTGTGGTGTTGGAGTGAAGTCATTCAGCAGACTGTATTTGCTTTAAATAAGCATGTAATATAAGGTTCTGTTTCTTCCATAGCCAGGATGCATAAGCCCAGCAAACAAGGAATGGAAATGGACATGGCACATTTTACTATTACTTCTAATGATTCATTACCAAAGTGTTTGCTTTCTGTCCCCAGTCCTTATTCTCTGTTGTTCCAGAAGTCTTAGTTCCAAAGAGATAAATGCTACCACCAAGAGACACAGCAATGATTCCAATAAACTGGAAGTTAATACTGCCATGTAGCCACTTTGGGCTCCTCATGCCTCTGAATCAATAGGCAAAGAAGGGAGTCTCAATTCTGAAGCTGTCTAGGAGCCCCGCTAGGAGTCATCTCATGAGCATTAGCATAGACTCAGGTGTGTTCCAAAGGGGTTCATTATGAATAACAAAGACACTCCTATTACTTAGGAAATCCTAAGGGTTTTAGGAACTCTGTGCCAGGAACTTGAGACCAAGATCAAGTATATACATTTTATGCTACCACTGAGAGCTCTTGCTGTTTTGTGCTTCTAGCCTTGGGTCCCTTTGTAGCTCCCTGGTTCTCTACTCACTCCCAAGCCTGATTCTTTGCCTTCTCCCTGATTGTTAACAGCCGCACCTTCCCCCCAACATCTTTCCAAAGAAATCTTCCTTAGATTAAATTAATTGGAATTGGATTTTATTGCTTGCCATTAAGACCCTGGCTGACACGCGTGTCAAGAGCTGATGTGAAAGAACCAGTAGAATGGGGCGTGTAGTCTTGTTTGCATATTTCATTAGGTTTGGTGAGTTTGCAATAGTTGATGTGGGTGTAAAATTCCAATTTACTTCTCTAAGGAGCTCTTCAAAAATGGGCCTGCTCCATTTAGCTGTACAAGATTATAGCTAAATGTTGGTGGTTACAAAAAGACCTTGTTTTGACCCCATATGAAAACAACATTCAAAATCAACCAGAGGAAAGCAGAACATGTGGCCTAAAGTCAGGAAGAAAAATCAGCGTGTAGCTTTTGGAGCTGGCTGTGTCCTTGCCATCATCTCTTTTCCACTGTCCTAACATTTCTCATACATTTGGCCACTGTTTAACATGATCAGACAAATGTTATTTTAAAAGGACACGTTTTGAGTTAAAAATTACTCTCCTTCTTGGGTGTGTTTTGTGGTTTCTGCATCTGGAGGTTACAATAGGCTATTTGATTAATGAGCTGTTTTATTGGGATGCAAATAATGCATAATGTCATAAGATCCATATGTTGTACATTACAGAGGCATAAAACTTACCTTGGCACAAAATGAAAAATTTAAAGCATCTCTCTTGAAAACATATATTATGCTGAACAAAAAGCGTGTGGATATTTTGGTATTTATGAAGCTGATGAATGCTGTGCCAGATTTGTTTAGTTTTAATGCTACCTCTGATTGTGTGTGTGTTTGTGTGTGTGTGTTCTGTGTTCATCAGAAATACCCCTATGCTTCTATTCCTATTCAGTGTCTTCAGAACGATTGAAAAGAGCCAAACAGCTGGTTCTGATAACACACGGTAGCTATAACCTGCATTTTTTAGAGCTAAAATGCTGGATACTGGAAAGAAAATGTAGGTATTATAAAAACAGTACTGGGAGATTAAAGATTGGTTGTTCATGTATCACCGGAGAGGAGGGGCATGAGAGTGCTGTGTAAATACTGTTAATTGGACAAAAATCTCAGAGCAACATAGCCCTTTGGAGTATAGAGACAAACAGTGCAGTGGGTGTGAGTTGTGATGGAGCAGCAAAGCTTTGGTCAGTGTGGGAGATTTTATATCCAATGAAAACACTTGTGAGGCCAAGCCAGGCTGACCAACCATCTTCCCACAACCTGCACACTAGCAACTGCTCAAATATCAGCTCCTGCTCAAATATTGTTTCTCAAAGAACTCTTCTCTTAGCCATCCCTCCACTCCCAATAAGGTAATGTGAATGAGAACAGTTCTTCTCATTCACGTTACCTCATTGTATTTTCTTTATGGAATTTTTTACCACCTGAAATGATCCTGTTTTCCTATTGGTTTACTTATTTATGGTATATTTCGCATGACAAAATAGGCTTCATATCAGACTTGTTTACAGCTGTAAACTCAGATCTGCACCTGGAACACATTAGGAACTCAATAAACTATGTACAGAATGTTGAATTTGAAACGTGGAGATGATAGTAGTCCCTGTATCCTTCAAAAGAGTCTGTGAGGCTTAACTGAGCATCAGACTTGTAAGCTTGACATGAAAGCGCCTGGCACAGAGTAAGGATGCGGGAGCTGTTAGCTGGTATTATTTTTTTATTATTTATATTACTTATATTAGTGAGATGATGATGATATTACATTTGCCACAAAGGAAGTGTAATGGATGCCCATAGAAAGTGATTTATATTGGCTATGTTAATCTATAATTTCATTAAAAAAATTTTGAAAATATATTTTCTTGGGCCTAGCACAAGAATTAATTGCAAAGATTACTAAAATAGTCTGTTTGCTGTGGAAGTAGTAATATGCACACTGAATGAAAATTATGACTTCATCAAGAATTGGGATGTCATAACCTAGGCTTAGCAATAAAATTCTATGGGAAGCAACATAACCTTAGTTGAGCCAGAAAGCTCCTGGGGATCATGGGGTGTCTCTTGGTCATCATCAGACACATTATGAGCTTTATGTAAGAGCTTTCTTAGACATTTCTGGCTCAACAGAATTGTGTATATCCTTGCTCATTCAACAGCATGTTACTCTGCATCTTTAATAAAGGCAGTCTTTAGGAAAAAGATATAACACATTTCTTTTATTTACAAAGCACGTATGTAGGCTTTACTCTTAAGCTTCCTGCAGACAGAGTGATGAGATATACACTTCTTCCTGATTTAAGTCCCACTAGCTACACAACGTTGTGAATTTATAGCTATTTATTTTCTCCTTGATAGGACTGGGATGCAAACAATGCATACTTCTATGAAAACAATGAACACTTTCCCGCTAGGTCTGTCTGGAGCATGGGGCAGTCCCAGCTGGTAAGGGGTTATTACTGTCATGAAACATTCCCTCACTGGTGCACTGCATGCCAGAACTCCCATTCAAAGATATTGATTTTTGCACAGTAAAATTCTGATGGCGTCCTTAAAAGGGGTACTTTTTTCAGATTAACAGCTACTCTGTTAATGTCAGAAGACCTACGTAGTTAAAAAAAGGTCTTCATTTATAGACATCAAAAAGCGTTGTCTAAAACAACAGGCTCCTCAAATTCAAAATAAAAGGGGTATAATAAAAGAAAAATTATAGTTTAAATGAACTATCTGGTTTCAATGTAACACACTCTAGGTAATAAAACCCCAGAGATATGAAAACACTTGATGTTCTTGCTATTGATGTGGTATGGTATGTTTATTTTGTGCTTTTTTTTTTTTTTTTTTTTTTTTTTTTTTTTTTTTTTTTTTTTTTTTTTTTTTTTTTTATTTTATTTAAAAAAATAAAAAAAAAAATGTTATTTAGATTGTTATAAAAAAAAAAAACAAAAACAAAAAAAAA
>CAUYLG010040120.1:0-109226 GCA_963573385.1 Cacajao melanocephalus | reverse complement strand
TAGCAAAGACCTGGAACCAACCCAAATGCCCATCGATGATAGACTGGACAGGGAAAATGTGGCACATATACACCATGGAATATTATGCAGACATCAAAAACGATGAATTCGTGTCCTTCGTAGGGACATGGATGAACCTGGAAACCATCATTCTCAGCGAACTGACACAAGAGCACAAAATCAAACACCGCATGTTCTCACTCATAGGTGGGTAATGAACAATAAGAACACATGGACATAGGGAGGGGAGCACTACACACTGGGGTCTGTTGTGGGGGAAATAGAGGAGGGACAGTGGGAGGTGGGGAGGTGGGGAGAGATAGCATGGGAAGAAAAGCCAGATATAAGTGAAGGGGAGGAAAGCAGCAAATCACACTGCCACGTGTGTACCTATGCAACAATCTTGCATGTACCCCAAAACATAAAATATAATAAAAATAAAAAAAAACTTAGAAATATACCTAACCAAGAGGGAAAGAACTATACAAGGAAAACTACAAAACACTGCTGAAAGAAATCATGGACAACACAGAGAAAGGGAACACATTCCATGCTCACAGATAGATGAAATCAATATTATGAAAATGACCATACTGCAGTCTATAAATTCAATGCAATTTCCATCAAAATACCATCACCATCCTTCACAGCACTAGAAATAAATATCCTAAAATTCATATGGGACCAAAAAAGAACTGATTAGCCAAAGCAAAACTAAGCAAAAAGGACAAATCTGGAGGCATCACATTACCCAACTTCAAACTATACTACAAGGCTATAGTTACCAAAAGAACATGGTACCGGTATAAAAACAGGAAAAAAGACCAATGGAAGAGAATAGAGAACCCTGAAATAAAGCCAAATACTTACAGCTAACTGATCTTTGACTAGCAAACAAAAACATACAGTGGGAAAAGGACACCCAATTCAACAGACAGTGCTAGGAAAATTCGTAAGCCACAGGTAGAAGAATGAAACTGGATCCTCATCCCTCTCCTTATACAAAAATCAACTCAAAATGGATCAAACACTTAAATCTGATACCTAAAATTATACAAATTCTAGAAGATAGCATCTAGCCATTGTCCTAGGCAAACAGTTCATGACCAATAACCCAAAAGTAAATGCAACAAAAGCAAAGATAAATAAGTAGGACTCAAACTAAAAAGTTTCTGCACAGCAAAAGAAATAATCATCAGAGTAAACAGACAACCCACAGAGTGGGAGAAAATATTCACAAACTATGCATCCAACAAAGGACTAATATTCAGAAACTACAAGGAACTCAAACACATCAGCAAGCAAAAAACTAACATTTCCAACAAAAAAATGGTCTAAGGACGTGAATTGTCAATTCTTTAAAGAAGACATACAAATGGAAAACAAACATGAAAAAATACTCAAAGTTACTAATTTTCAGGGAAATGCAAACTAAAACCACAATGCAATACCACCTTATTCTCGCAAGAATGGCCATAATGAAAAAACAATAAATGCTGGAATGGATGTGGTGAAAAGGGAACACTTTTACACTGTTGGTGGGAAAGTAAACTAGTACAACCACTATGGAAAACACCATGGAGATTCCTTAAAGAACTAAAAGTAGGACTACCATTTGATCCAACAATCCCACTGCTAGTTATCTATCCAGAGGAAAAGAAGTCATTATATGAAAAATACACTTGCACACACACGTTTATGGCAGCACAATTTGCAATTGCAAAAGTATGGAACCAGACTAATTGTCCATCATTCAAGGAGCTGAGTGGATAAAGACAATGTATATATCACAAAATATACATATCACAATATATATACCATATATCACAAAATATGTATCTCTATATACCATAAAATACTACTCAGCCATAAAAAGGAATAAAACCATGGCATTTGCAGCAATCTGGATAAAGTTGAAGACATTTATTCTAAGTGAAGTAACTCAAGAATGGAAAAATCAAATATCGTATGTTATCACTTGTAAGTGGGAGCTAAGCTGTGAGAACACAAAGGCATAATAATAATATAATGCACTCTGGGGTCTGCGGGGAAAGGGTGGGAAAAGTGTGAGGGATAAAAGGCGTACAATGGGTGCAGAGTACACTGCTGGGTGTTGGGTGCACCAAAATCTCAAAAATCACCACTAAAGAACCTATCCATGTAACCATCAGTTCTCCAAAAACTATTGAAATAATAATTAATAAAAATTTAAAAACTAGTTTGTCATTCTGTTAAAACTCTAAACCTTTACCTATGATACAGTAATTCCATTCTAGATCTTTGCCTAAGAAAAATGACGTTTACATGAATGTTTGTCATAGCTTTACTCATAATCATCCCAAAGTGAGAATGACCCAAGGATCCTTTAGCTATGAACGAATATACTAAACATAGTGCATTCATACATATTCAGCAACAAAAAGGAAGTTACTGATAAATGCAAAAATATGTATGCATTAGAAGTAAAATAAGCTACGCTACGAAGACTACATGCTGCATGATTCCCTTTGTATAATATCGTAAACATAAATTTATGGCAAAGGAAATAGATCTGTCATTGCCAGGCTGAGATTTGGGAAAGGGATTAACTCAAGGGCAAACCACAAGAGTTTGTGGTAGCAGTTACATCCATTGGATAAATTTGTCAAAATCACAGAACTGTACCCCCAAATATATACATTTTACTCTTTTAAAATAAGAAATTAAATATAATAGAAAATAAATCAATGATAGACTCTTTTCTCCAGATAGTTATTCTAATTTAATTGGGCTAGAGGTATGCTTGGGCATTAGTATTTTGTTTTTAACTCTGATTTCTTGATTTTCATAAGAATTCAATGAGGGGTTATTATCATTTAATTCTCCTTCCTGAAGGCTGGATTGGAACCACAAAGTCCATGTCTGGAAGCCAAGAGCAGAAATATCAAAAGTTTAAGAATGTGATTCCTATGGAACTACTGAGAGTTTCTGAGCTGAAACCCAAAAGACCTGTGTTTGTAATTCTGGTTCTGTCACCTGCTTGCTGTCTGTTCTTGGGCAAGAGACATGGAATCTTGTTAGTGTACTTAGCTTTGTTTATAACATGACGGGTTTGAACAAATGAGCTCTATACTCCGTTTCACCTGTCAAGCTGAGATACAAGAGCTAAAATTCTTGATTGGTCTTTCGTTTTCTTTCAAAAGTCACTAATTTTTCTGAGCCTCAAATTCTCTGCATGTTAAATTGGAAAAGGACAATGTAAGATTTTTAAAAAAATTAGTGAGTAGAGGGAAAACCATACACTGCCTCTATCTGTGATCTTGCCAGCCAATAAAACAGAAACTTCTATTTTCTTGGCCATAATCAGCATAAACTACTAATTACCCCCTCTCCCGTTTTTACGGCTTCTACCCACAGGAGTAGAAATGATTCATCTGGTTGCTAAAATGGCAAGAGATTGACAGTCATTCACGTTTCCCTATTGAGGAAAAAAAGCATATGCTCAAGGTCACTCACGAAAGGAACCTTCCTCTAAAGGGCTGTCTGCCCTCATCTGTGCATGCCTCAGTTCAGTCCTCTTCTCAGCTCACTGATCACCTAATTCTCTCTACAGGCAGATCCCAGATTTGAGGTTGAAGGTATAAGTTGGGGAGTATGAGAAAGCCCATTTTGATCACAAAGAGCTATGGGCTAGTTAATGTTTAATAACTGCCTTTCTGCATTTCTGGCCAAGGCAGGACATGGGAAGGAACAATAAATTGTAATTTTATCCTCCTTTAATATTCAAAGGGTAAGTATTCTTATTGTGGTAGATTTCAAGCTACCAAAGTGATGTCAATGCATGCAAAGTTGGGAAAAGATGTGCATAATTGGCTTTTGCTCTTGCAAACCAGCAGCTCCAGCATACCACTAGCCACAGACTCACATCCAAGTCATGTAGCCTAATCAAATTTTACAAGAAATAAAGCTGATAATTGGAAACAAATTACATTAATATTGTTTCTTACTAATCAGATTTTCAAATAAAGAAAGCCTTGAAAATATAGCCTCTTGATAAGGTTGGGCTCATAATTGTGGCTGGGAGTGCTATTATTCACGCATATTGAAGAGACAGTGTCTATAAAGAATACACACTTGTTCTTAAGTAATCAAATTCCTTAACTAATCAATAGATACTAAACCACAGAATGCAAAATTGTTGGTAAGCAGAAATTCACACTACTTGTATGAATTTGATCATTTTTTGACAATAAATGGAAAGTATGACAGATCATTTTTTAACTATAAATGGAAAAAGTTACTTTTAAGATAGGAAAAATATACAGCAAATAACACCTTAATTAAAAAATCAAATTGAACTGAAATCATGTGCCTTTTGATGCACTGGACTGAGAAGGACATTGCTATCTTTATACTATTGTACTAAAGACAGATGAGAATAATTTTAATAGTATTCCTGTTGCATCTGGGTTTTCTTTAAGCCATTAAGGATCTTGTTTGGTCAACTAATATAATTTTTTTTATATTGGCTTTATGAATGTAATATTTATTTGTATTGTGGTCATGCAGGAGAATAATCCTTGTTCTTAGGAGATACATATTGAAATATTTAGGGGGTAAGTGTTACAATGTCTTCAACATTCTCTAAATTGGTTCCAAAATAATTGTCTAAACTTTTATGAATGAATGGTAAAGTGAACGAGAGATATAAAACAAGCAATTTGTTAATGATTAGTGAAACTAAGCAAATAATAAACATACTGCTGTTTATTGAATGATATTTAATTTTGACATTGTTTACTATGTTTCAAAATAAAATTGAGAACTAAAAAATTGGATATGTGGTTATATGGTTATATATATATATATATATATATATATATATATATATACTTTCAAGTATGTTTATTATGGTGATGCAACAGTGTTGCAAAAAAATTTAATTTCAATTTTAGAAATGTGATTAATCAAATTTGTGATTTGATAGGTACAAAAGTCAAAGTTATGATACAGATTTTTTATTTACAGAGATGCCTTTGGATACTGGGATTTCAACTTACTTGATTCTTTTTATTTTCCCTTATCTCTTTTCCCTGGCTTTTTATGCAAGTTTGGTTTTGTTGCAAAATTTAAACATTGAAATATATCAAATATAGCAAAGCTTAAATAACATTTTTTAAAAGACAAAAACGTAGGTTTTTAATCGACAGCTATTAGATATGTGAAAGTACCCTTCCTGAGATTTCAAATCTCTTTAAGAAATGGTCTGTCGCTTCTGCAATATAAATGCTTCTCAGTGATTTTTCCACAAGTCTGTTTCTTGGGGAAATTTTTTTTCCTCCATAGTTGTAACATTTGCACTTGTGATATGTAAACAGTTTCTTAATTTTTAATATGTACTTTGTAATTATTGCATTCACCTATAACCAGGATTTTTAGAATTGTGTTTTGGAGGCATGGTGGTATTTTTCTACTTAAAATAGATGTAGGTATTTTTAAATAATTTTTTTAAAATAAAAAAGTGAATTTTTAAGTATCAGGATATTGCCCCCCTTTTCTTTCTACATACACACACACACACACACACACACACACACACACACACACATATATATGTATGTGTATATATATATATATATATATGTATGTGTATATATATATACACACACATATACAAATTACACTCTTCTTGCCATATTTTTGTACAGTGATTCTCAACTGTCAAGAGTTACATATAAAAGCAACAGAGAAAACAGTACAACATTGAGAGAGGATATGGTGATGATTATTAACTACATAAAAATTACATTGACTGCTATCCCTCAGCAATTCACTCACACCCACTGCATGAATACTTTGCCATTATTCTTTTCCTAATATGAATCATTGCTTATTACAATTATTTTTACTGAAAACCACTATAAATGTACTGAATATTAGTTTGCACAAAATATTGAACTGTCATTCACCACCCTATAGAAGATCAAGTTTCTTTTTAAAAGTTTTCTCTCCCATTTAATTTTTAAAAAATATAATGATTCTGTGACACTAAATACTTCAAAAACTGCAGTGAGAAACAATCTTTGGTAGATCAAAGTCTATATTTCAGGGGTGAAAATATGCCCTGACCTCTCGCTGCCTCTTGTGATAAATTGAGGTCGTGGTGTATCATACCGTTATCTTGAGCACACCTCTGTTTTCAAACTTTCTAAATCCCTGGATTATTTTTAAAGCATCAGAAAGGTTGGAAGTGAAAACCTTTGAAATGGTCCTCTGAGAGATAAGTCCTTATACCCTTAGTGGCCTGTACAGTAATCTCCCTTATGCTCTTTGGGCTTAGCAGAAATAGAATCATCATCATAATAAACCCTCCTGAGATCAGGAGGCACAGCGTGGATGCAAGCCCATTAATGCAGAGCTCATGGATGTGCCACTGATGGCTTTTACAACTTCGTTTCTTTCAGTGCCCCAAGCTGCAGGTGTTGCAACAGCTGTTTTGCTTCCTCTTCTGGAATCACCAAGCTCCAGGATGATTCCCAGTGGCATCTTTTCAGAGCTCAGTGTGCATGTCTGTCTGTGTTCCATAGTCTGAGCAACAGGATCATTAAAATTCATTAGAAGCCAATGACATGGGGTTCACAGTAGAACATAGTTTCTCCTTTGCCTATGAAGGCTGACACATGAGAACCAGCACTTGCAAAGCCCTGACAGATCTAAATTTTTACTTTTCTAGGTATCTTTGGTGGTCAAAATCTTCCAAGTGCTCTCAGGGCATGGTGCAAGAAACTTCGGGCTTGGATTCCAAACAGCAAGGGCTAAACTGGCTCAGATCCAAATGACTCCAAGGAAAATACTCAGCATTATCTCTATATGACATATTTGTCATGAAAATTAGAAAGATGAAAATAGTTTAGCATGTTTATTACAATGTTAATACACATGAGGATAATAAAATAAGAGTACACTTTTATTTAACAAAAACATTTAAATATATTTGTTAACTTAGAGGAAGAGGCAGATTCCATGGTAAGTTACAGTTAGGGGCATCCTGTTGGATGCTGGGCACATCGAAGTGCAAAACAGGCCTCCTAGTGGTTCTGGCTTCTGTCACCAAGATTTTTAACAGAAGTGGGTGAGTATGGGGTACGGGTTGAAATAAGAATGAAAAATTTAAGACAGTTTTCATTCATTGGCACTTACTGGTCTGCCGGGCCCCAAGGTAGATATTACATGTGCATTTCCTCATCTTCATGATAACCCCAAGGAATAGGCATTGTTAAACACCTTTTATGGAAGAAGTGACCCATGTATGGAGAAAATAACTTTTTCAAGTTCTCACCTCATTAAGTGGCAGAACTGAAGCAGGACTCTGTCACTGACTCTACATTCTGTGCTCTGTTATTAGGTGAGGGACACTATTGTCACTGATAATGGAGGTTCTCTGAACAGTTCTGAAGACATTTAAATGGTTCATGAAATGGTACTCAATCCAATGCATAAAGTAATGAAAATAATCTGTTTTAAGCAAACCATAGATTTTGATGATAATAATAGCTAGAATTTTGAATGTTTACTATGTTAGACACTATGCTGAGTTATTATATATACATCCTTCTTTAATTCTCACAGTCCACAAAATTTAATGTGAGAGACATGGAAATGAGCCGCTCAGATTTCCCTTCAACCAAGGACCAGCTGCACCAGTTGTAGGGAGCAAGATCAGCAGACAATCTCTAGCTGTCAGCTTCTTCAGGTTGATCTCAGATGCAAAAAGCTGACTAGCCCAAAATCACACACTACCAACGTAGGCTACATTCAGTAACTGAGCAAGGTAAGTGTATTGATTCTTTATGCCATAGATGGGACACTCTGATGGACAGTTATCTCTCCAGATCCCCAACCTAGTTGGTCAAGACTCTGTGAATACTTCATCTCAATTTGTTTTCTTCCTCTGTCCAATCCTGCCTCCCCATCTCTCCCCATCTTTTTTTGGGTCATAGTCATCGACCGAGACTAAGGACCTTACATTTCAAACTCTGACTTAGCATCTGCTTCCCGGGATCCCAACATGTAACATGACAATGCTCAAAATATTTTTGGCATTTATATTTCGAATTGCCTTTACAAGCCACAGAAGAAATTCTGTTTTATAACTTCACTTCACTTAGTTATAATAATAGTATTACTCAAGTTGAATGACAAAGTAGTTTGATATGTTGACTTTGAATAATGATTGCTCATTTTTAATTACAACATCAAATATTTATTCATTCAAGAGGCATTTATTAAAAGCAGCCCTTTTGTAACAGAGATTATTCTAGACACTGGAGGTTTAATGGCAAATCAAGACTGGCCTTGGGGATATATAGGCAAATAGAGTAAAAAGTGAGGCATTTAGAAGCATGCAAAATACTTAATGATAGAATTTTGTAAGAGGGTTTGGGAGATAAATTCTCCATCCCCAACCAGATAATATGTGAATTTTATAGGATTAGTAGATGTGAAATATGTTACACAAACCTAAAAGATTGTAGCTCAGGCTGTGAATATACTTCTAAATTTGAAATTTACAAATATATCCTAAACAATGAAAGCATAATTAGAATAAGCACATTGTCTCTCTTTTTTTTTTCAGTTTTAATTGTCATTTCCTTTTTATTTCTTCTAAAAAAAAATGGGATACATGTGCAGAACGTGCAGGTTTGTTACATAAGTATACATGTGCCATGGTGGTTTGCTGCACCTATTGACCTGTAGTCTAAGTTCCCTCCCTTTGCCCCCCACCCCACAACAGGCCCTGGTGTGTGTTGTTCCCCTCTCTGCGTCCATGTGTTCTCATTGTTCAACTCCCACTTACAGTGAGAACATGTAGTATTTGGTTTTCTGTTCCTGTGTTAGTTTGCTACAGAGGATGGCTTCCAGCTTCATCCATTTCCCTGCAAAGGACATGATCTCATTCCTACTTATGGATGTATAGTATTCCATGGTGTATATGTACCACATTTGCTTCATCCAGTCTATCATTGATAGGCATTTGGGTTGGTTCCATATCTTTGCAATTGTAAATAATGCTGCAATAAACATATATGTGCATGTGTCTTTATAGTAGAATGATTTATATTCCTTTGGGTATATACCTAGTAATGAGACTTCTGAGTCAAATGGTATTTCTGGTTCTAGATCCTTGAGGAATCACCATATTGTCTTTCACAATGGTTGAATTAATTTGTATTTCCACCAACATTATAAAAGCATTCCTATTTCTCCACGGCCTCACCAGGATCTAGTGTTTCCTGACTTTTTAATAACTGCCATTCTGACTGGTGTGAGATGCTAACTTACTGTGGTTTTCATTTGTATTTCTCTGATGATGGGTAATGTTGAGCTTTTTTTTCATGTTTTTTGGCCACATAAATGTCTTCTTCTGAGAAGTGTCCATTCATATCCTTTGCCCACTTTTCAATGGGTTTTTTTTTGTAAATTTATTGAAGTTCCTTGTAAATTCTGGATATTAGCCCTTTGTCAGATGGTTAGATTGCAAAAATTTTCTCCCATTCTGTAGATTTCCTGTTCACTCTATGATAGTTTCTTTTACTGAAAATAAACACATTGTCTCTTAAAGTGACTGTTTTTAAAGAGAATGTACTTTTTTTGCATATACACATTTTTATATATGTAAGCTTCTTTAGAACACCCATTAATATATTTTTCCTATGTTTTAGTTTGTTAACTCTTTATCCTACTACTTTATTTAAGATACTTATTTGTTTTGCTGTACTCTAGTCTGTCTTCTGAGCTAAATAATGAAGTTAGTTGGGGTATATGTTCCCGTGAAGGGTTACATGTACAAGTAAGAGAACTGTATTAAAGGAGACAGGACCTGGGCTGACCCTTAGTAGCTGTCGTCATATCCCCCTGTGCTAATTAGGGGTTGGAGAATGACACCCTGATCCGTTCAGCCTATTAGTTAGAGTTTCCTTTTAAAAATACATTTTGTTAGGTTCTGTGAAAAATGACAGCCCGTGGCCTCTGATCATTCCACCATACATCTTTGCTGGGATTTTCTTTGCTTTCCCTTTGTCCCTCTTCCTCAGTAAATGCCCTTCCTCGTGAAAAGAAACAAGCTTTTAGAATTATTCTTTTTTCAAGTCTGAGGGTAGCAGATTAAAATATCAACTTTGACTTCATATGTCTTCCACCCCACCCCCTCTTCGCAAACTTATAATTGCATCCTCTATTCTTGGAAGAGTGTACTGACAGTAGTTTTATGACCCAGGATTTTTCGATTTTTCATCCAAAGCCAACTTCATCTCAAGTTTCCAAATTTATGAGCATAGGAGATGACAAATGGGATTAAACTCTTGATAGATTTTCAACAATGACCTGCCTTTGGCAGTAGGCAAGGCTTTCTAAGTCTGGAGGAAACGTGCGGAAAACATGCTGTAGTGGTACAGTAGGGTATCTTGCTTCCGTTTCAGGCAGTCCTCTTTGACCCTTCCTGTTCATCCCTCACCACCCTCCACTCAGACAACCACCAACCCTGATGAACAGTTTGCAATCAGAAGTAGACTCACTCATTCTTCTTTTGAATAGCTTCAATCGTTAAGAGTTAGGAAACTATAAAGCTCTCATAGAAAATTAACAGTGACCAACATAAAATAAAATGAAACACTTTAGACTGCCAAACTTGACTAAATGGCCATCTGCTTTCCTCAGTGCTTTCTGGGTTTTGCTGTTGTTCTAGATATTTTATTGTTTGAAGAATTACCTCTCTCGACCTGTGCATTCCTCCAGCATCCTCTCTAGGGCTGTCTCCTGGTAAAGACTAATTGAATTGTTTTTCTTTATTTTGCTTCTCATGGTTTCATCTTGGAGATGCCAATAATCTTTCTTTTCCATAATAAATAATCCTTATTTTGCTCATTTCTCATAATCTGGGAAGCATAGTTTCTGTAAATATATTCATTACTCTTTCCTGGACTTTATCCAGTTTTCCTGATTGGCCTCAGGAGAACTTTACTCTTGAAAGTGTGTAAGGAATGGTAAAATCACATCAACAAACAGCATAAATAGATGCGTCACATTTAGGAGATTATTTTATAACACTCTCCTCAGCCCAGTATATTTTAGGCATTTATACTTATTATCTCAGGCTGAATATTATACACAGAATTTCTGAATCTGTCAGCTCACTCGGGATTAGAAAGATTGTTTGGGGGCTCAGAGGTAACTAAAACGTTACTCAAGTTTTTAAAAGAAATTTTATCTGGTAGTAACGAATATGGGATATTTTTGTTACAGGTTGCACCCTTAATTTACTTCTTTTTTAAAGCAGAATCACAGTATTAATTTATTCTATGATTTTCAGTATTTCTTTTTAAATTAGAAATCATTTTCTCTGCTACTCTATTACAATGCCTAACACAAATTCATACATTTCATCATTGTTAGCCTAGGATAACTAAGTTTAAATGCATATTTAAATGAGTATATATTTTCACAATATGTCTTGAGGTTAATTCACATTCATCATGGCTAAGCATATAGATTTCAGATCATACCTCTTACCCTCAAAATGATTTTTTTTGCCTTTAGTAGTTAAGATAGGCAAGAAGGTAGTTAAGATAGGTAAGAAGGCTTCTGTTTTTGTTGAATTGTTGCTTAGTTTCTTTTTTTCTTGGATGAATGCTTGCAAAATTCCATGTGATTTTTAACACTTAAAATTCATCAATGCCAACTTTGCATATCTAGGTACTTGTTGTTTCATAAACATCACACGAGTCTGATCTACAGATTCAGGTCCTTCTTCAGTTCAGCTAATCTTTTGTGTTAGTATACCTTTGTTCTGTTTACTTTTTGGTGGCATGTTGGGTGTCAGCTCTCTAGGTGACTTCCCTTTCATCACTATCATTGTCTTATCTTTGTCCTCTGAATTCTGAGAGAATTTTTAAATCATGTTTTAAATATCTGAGTTGTTTTCTAAATATTGTTGATTTGCCTTTATGTTGTCTAGATTCTACTCTTACTATATTTTCAATTCTGTTGTGACACCATTTCTTAAAATTTTCTTCTTAAGTGGATAATTATCTCATGCAATATGTTATTAACCTCCAAGTTTTATTACATTTTAAATACTTATTTTAATTATTTAAAAAATAGCATAACTTCATCCTCTTAACCATTTCTAAGTGTACATTTAGTACCATAAGTATATTCACATTGTTGTGCAACACAGCTCTGGTAATCTTTCCTTTTCTTTTTTCTCCAACTTTTATTTTGAGCTCTGGGGTACATGTACAGGACATGCAGGTTTGCTACATAGGCATATGTGTGCCATGGTTATTTGTTGCACAAATCAACCCATCACCGAAGTATCAAGCCCAGCATCCCTTAGCTATTATTCCTGATGCTCTCCCTCCCCCAACCCCAACCTCTGACAAATCCTAGTGTATGTGGTTCCCCTCCATGTGTCCATATGATTGAGCTCCCACTTATATGTGAGAACACTTGGTGTTTGGTTCTCTGTTCCTGAATTAGTTTTCTGAAGATAACAGTTTCCACATCCATTTATGTTCTGCAAAGGACGTGATCTCATTCCTTTTTATGGCTGCACAGTATTCTGTGGTGTATATGTACCATACTGTTTTTATCCAGTCTATCACTGATGGGCATTTGCGTTGCTTCCATGTCTTTGCTATTGTGCATGCTGCTGCAGTGAACATATGTGTACATGTATCTTTATAATATAATGATTTATATTCTTTGGGTATATACCCAATAATGTGATTGCTAGGTCAAATGGTATTTCTGACTCTAGATCTTTGAAGAATCATCATAATTACTTCCACAATGCTTGGACTAATTTATACTCCCACCAAAAGGGTAAAAGCATTCCTTTATCTCCACAACCTGGCGAGCATCTGTTGTTTCTGGACTTTTTAATAATCACCATTCTGACTAGCATAAGATGGCATATCATTGTGATTTGTATTTTTCTAATAATCAGTAATGTTGAGCTTTTTTTGATGTTTTTTGGCCACATAAATGCCTTCCTTTGAGAAATGTCTTTTCATGTATTTTGCCCACTCTTTAATGAGAACATCTAGGTTTTTTTGTAAATTTGTTTAAATTTCACGTAGACTCTGGCTATTAGACCTTTGTCAGATCGATTGCAAAATTTTTCTTCCATGCTGTAGGCTGTCTGTTCACTGTGATGATAGCTTCTTTTGCTTTACAGAAACTCTTTAGTTTAATTAGATCCCATTTGTAAATTTTTTTCTTTTGTTGCAATGCTTTTGGTGTTTTTATAATGAAATATTTGTCCATGACTATGTCCTGAATGGCACTGCCTAGATTTTCTTCCAGTGTTTTTATAATTTGGGAGTTTTCATTTAAATCTTTAATCCATCTTTAGTTAAATTTTGTATAAGGTTTAAGGAAGGGGTCCAGTTTTAATTTTCTGCATATGGCTAGCCAGCTCTCCCACCCCTATTTATTGAATAGGGAATCCTTTCCCCATTCTTTTGTTTTGTCAGCTTTGTCGAAGACCAGAGGGTTTTAAGAGTGTAGTCTTTTTTCTGAGTTCTCCATACTATTCCATTGTTGTATGTGTCTGTTTTTGTATGAGTACCATACTGTTTTGGTTACTATAGCCTTGTAGTATAATTTGAAGTTGGATAGCCTGATGCCTCCAGCTTTGTACTTTTTGCTTAGGATTGTCTTGGCTATTTGGGCTCTTTTTAAATTCCATATGAATTTTAAAATAGTTTCTTCTAATTCTATAAAGAATGTCAGTGGTAGTTTAATTAGAATAGTGTTGTGTCTATAAATTATTTTGAGTAGAATGGCCATTTTCAAGATATTGATTCTTCCTATCCATGAGCATGGAATAGTTTTCCATTTGTTTGTATCCTCTCTGATTTCTTTGAACAGTGCATTATGGTTTTCCTTATAAAGGTTCTTCACTTCCCTTGTTAGCTGTATTCCTAGGTATTTTATTCTTTTTGTAGCACTTGTCAATGGGAGCTCATTCATGATTTGGCTTTCTGCTTACCTGTTGCTGGTGTATAGGAATGACAGTAATTTTTGCACATTAATTTTGTATCCTGAGATTTTGCTGAAGTTGCTTATCAGCTTAAGAAGCTTTTGTGCGGAGACAATGGGATTTTCTAGAATACAGGGACTTGTCATCTGCAAACAAAGATAATTTGGCTTCCTCTTTCCCTATGTGAATACCCTTTCTTTCTCTTGTCTGATTGCCCTGGCCAGAAATTCTAATACTATGTTGAATAGGAGTGGTGAGAGAGGGAATCTTGTGCCACTTTTTAATGAAAACGCTTCCAGATTTTGCTCAATTCAGTGTCATACTGCTGTGGGTTTGTCATATATGGCTCATTATTTTTATATATATATATTCCTTCAAGACTTAGTTTATTGACAGTTTTTAACATGAAGGAATGTTGAATTTTATCAAACGACTTTTCTGCATCTATTGAGATAATTATGTGGTTTTTGTCTTTAGCTCTGTTTATGTGATGAATCTCATTTATTGATTTGTGTATGTTGAACCAATCATACATCCTGGTGATGAAGCCAAGTTGATCATAATGGATAAGCTTTTTGATGTGCTGCTGGATTCAGTTCATTCATGTTTTATTAAGAATTTTTGCATAGATGTTCATCAGGAATATTAGCCTGAAGCTTTTGTTGCTGTTGTTGTATTACTGCCAGGTTTTGGTATTGGGATGATGCTTGCTTCATAAAATGAATTAGGGAGGAGTCGTTTCTTTTCAATTTTCTTGAAATGGTTTTAGTAAAATTGGTACCAGCTCTTCTTGATACCTCTGGTAGAATTCAACTGTAAATCTGTCTGGACTGGGTTTTTTGTTATTTTTTGGGAAGCTATTTATTACTGTCTCAATTTCAGAACTAACTCATTACTGGTCTACTAGGCATTCAATTTCTTTCTGGTTTAGTCTCAGGAAGGGGTATGATTTCAGGAATTTATCCATTTTTTCCTAGATTTTCTAGTTTATATGCACAGAGGTGTTTATAGTACTGTTTCAAGGTTGTTTGTATTTTTGTGGGGTAAGTGGTAATATTCCCCTTTTCATTTCTAATTGTGTCTATACACATTAGTCTAGCTAATGGTCTATTTTATTTATTTAAAAACAACAGCTACTAGATTCATTGAGTTATTGAAGGACATTTTTTGTGTTTCTATCTCTTTCATTTCCACTCTGATCTTGGTTATTTATTGTCTTCTGATAGCTTTGGGGTTTGTTTGGTCTTGGTTTTCTAGTTTTTTTACATGTGTTGTTAGGTTATTAATTTGATATCTTTCTAGCTTTTTGATGTGGGCATTTAGTGCTACAAATTTCCCTTTAACACTACATTAGCTGCATCCCAGAGACTCTGGTAAGTTGTCAATTTGTTCTCATTAGTTTCAAAGAACTCCTTGATTTCTGTCTTAATTTTATAATTTACCTAGGAATCATTCAGGAGCAGGTTGTTCAATTTCCACGTAGTTGTGTTGGTTTGAGTGAATTTCTTAGTCTTGAATTCTAATTTGATTGTGCTGTGGTGTGAGAGATTGTTTGCCATGACTTCTGTTCTTTTGCATTGGCTGAGAACTGTTTTACTTCAGATTATGTGAACAATTTTAGAGTAAATGACACGGTGATGAGAAGAATGTATTTTCTGTTGTTTTGAGGTGGAGAGTTCTGTAGATATCTCTTATGGATGCTTGTTCCAGCACTGAGTTCAGGTCCTGAATATCTTTGTTAATTTTCTGTCTCAATGATCTGTCTAATATTGTCAGTGGGGTGTTCAAATCTTCTACCATTATTGTGTGAGAATCCAAGTATTTTTGTAGCTCTCTAAGAATTTTCTTTATGAACCTCAGTGTTCCTGTATTGGGTGCATGTATATTCAACTTCTTATTGAGTTCAACCCTTTACCATTACATAATGCTCCTTTTTTGTATTTTTGTAATCGTTGTTGGTTTGAAGTCTGTTTTGTCAGAAACTAGGATTGCAGCTGCTACTTTTTTTCTGTTTTCCATTTACTTGGTAAGTTTTACTCCATCTCTTTATTTTGAGCCTATGTGTATCTTAGCACATAAGATGGGTTTCTTGAAGACAGCATACTGATGAGGCTTGATTCTTTATTCAACTTGCCATTCTGTGTCTTTTATTTGGGCATTTTGTTCATTTACATTTAAGGTTGATATTGTTATATGTGCATTTGATCCTGTCATCATGATGCTGGCTGATAATTTGTCAGACTTGTTTATGTGGTTGCTTCATAGTGTCACTGGTCTGTGTACTTCAGTGTGTTTCTGTAGGGGATGGTAACAGTTTTTTACTTTTCATATATCATGCTTCCTTCGGAAGTTCTTGTAATGCTGGCCTGGTGGTGACAGATTTCCTCGGCATTTGCTTGTCTGAAAAGAATCTTATTTCTCCTTCATTTATGAAGTTTAATTCGACTTAAAATAAAATTCTGGTTTGGAAATTGTTTTCTATAAGACTGTTGAATATTGGCCCCCAATTAGTTCTGGCTTGTAGAGTTTCCACTGAGAGGTTTGCTGTAAGTCTGATGAGTTTACCTTTGCAGGTGACTTGGCTTTTCTTGCTGTCTGCCCTTAACATTTTTTCTTTCATTTCAACCTTGGAGAACCTGAGGATTATGTGACTTGGGGTTTATCATCTTGTGAAGTATCTTACTGAGCCTCTCTACGTTTTCTGAATTTGAATGTTGGCCTGTCTTGCTATGTGGGGATGCTCTCCTGCATTATATCCCGCAGTATGTTTTTCCAACTTGGTTCCATTTTCTCTGTCTTTTTTAGGTAACCGAATCAGTTGTAGGTTAGGTCTTTCTTCATAGTCCCATATTTCTCGGAGGTTTTGTTGATTCCTTTTTACTTTTCTTCTCTATTATTGTCTAACTGTCTTGTTTTGGAAAAAATAGTCTTCAAGCTCTGAGATTCTTTTCTCCGCCTGGTCTATTCTGCTATTGATACTTGTGATTTTATTGTGAATTTCTCGTGTTGGGTTTTTCAGCTTTGTCAGGTAAGTTATACCCCTCTCTAAACTGGTTATTCTGGTTATCAGCTCCTGCATTTTTTTTTATCATTATTTTAACTTCTTTGCATTGGCTTACAACATGATCCTTTAGCTCAGAGAAGTCTGTTATTACCCACCTTCTAAAGCCTACTTCTTTCACTTGAGCCATCTCAGCCTCTACCCAGTTTAGTGCCCTTGCTGGAGAGGTGTTGCAGTAATTTGGAGAAGAGGCACTTTGACTTTTTGAGTTTTTTACTGTTTTTGCATTGATTCTTTCTCATCTTTTGGGGCTAATCTACCTTTGATTTTTTAGGTTGCTGACCTTTGAATGGAGTTTTTGTGGGGTGTTTTTTGTTGATGTTGCAGTTGCTACTTTCTTTTTGTTTGTTTTTATTTTAAGTCGGGCCACATTTCTGTAGGGCTGCTGCAGTACACTGGGGGATCACTCCAGACTCTAGTTGCCTTGGTTTTTCCTTACCTGGAGGTATCACCAGTGAAGATTGCAAAACAGCAAAGATGATAGCCTGCTCCTTCATCTGGGCCCTCTTCCTGAGGTGGTACTAACATTTTGCTTGCCCACATGCTCCTGTAGGAGGTGTCTGAAAACCCCTGTTGGGAGGTCTCACTCAGTCAAGAAGGAAGGGATCAGGAACATGCTTAAAGAAGCAGACTGGCTGATTTTTGGTACAGCAGGTGTGCTGCACTGGGAAGAACCCTTCCTTATCCATACCCCATGGACTCTCCAGAGCCAGCAGTCTGGAAAGGCTAAGTTGACTGAACCACAGAGTTGGTAGCTGCCCCTCCCCACATGGTCTCTGTCCCAGGGAGAGATCAGAGTTCTGTTTTTATAACCCTGGTTTCAGTTGCTTAAATTCCCACAGGGAGGCCTTGCCTAGAGAGGAGAGATGGATCTGGCCACAATGTCGCACAGCAGCTGTGCAGCATTGTGGGGGACTCCTCCTCATTTGGACAGCCTGGACTCACTGGAGCTGGCTGACTAGAATGTCTGAGTCAATCTAACCACATAAATGGCAGCTGCTCCTACCCCAGGGAACTCATCTGTCTCAGGCTATCTCCAGCCTACTGAAGTGGCTGGCTGGAATTCCAAGCCAGTGGGTCTTAACTTGTGAGGTTCCATTGAAGTGGGTCCTGCAGAACAACACTGCTTGACTCCCTGGGTTCACTCTCCTTCCTAGGGGAAGCTATGGATGGAATTTCTGTCTTGATGGCATTCCAGGGAATGGAGACTGTAAAACTCCTGGGTCTCTGTGTGAGCCTGAATGACTGACTGCTCTGCTGAGACTCTAAACAGCTTTGTGTATATGACCCAAGGCCCCGGAGGTATGGGCTCACAAGAGTATCTCCTGATCTTTGGGTTGCAAAGATCCACAGGAGAAGTGTGGTTTCCTGGGCAGGGTTGCACCATCACTCAGTATTTTCCTTGACTGGAGTGTGAGAGTTCCTTTGACTCCATGCTGTACCCTGCCTTTCTTTTTCTCCATGGATTGAGTTGATTGCCTAGTCAGTCTCAATGTGAAAACCTGGATATTTCAGTTGAAGGTGCCAAATTCACTCACCGTTTTCATTCCTTTCTGTGAGAGATACAGACCCTGCAGTTGCTTCTAATCAGACATCTTTGCCCCTCCGAAATTTTTCATCTTGCACAACTGAAATTCTATATCCAATTAATGACAACTCTGCATTTCTCCCTTCTCCTAGCATCTGAATTCATTTGTGTTGCTATAAAAGAATACTTGAGGCTGGATAAATTATACAGAAAAGAGGTTGATTTGTCTCATAGTTCTGCAGGTACAAGAATCACGGCATCAGCAACTGTTTAGCTTGTGGTGAGAAGTGCAGGTAGCTTCCACTCACGGTAGAAAGCAGAAGGGGATCAGCATGTGCAGAAATCACATGATGAAAGAGGAAGTAAGAGAAAGGGAGGGAGAGAGAGCGAGGGAGAGAGAGAGAGGAGATGCCAAGCTATTTTTAACAACCACCTCCTGAGGAAACTAATAGAGGAAGAACTCACTCGTTTCTACGAGTATGGCACCAAGCTGTTCACGAGGAATCCACCCCCATGATCCAAACACCTCCGACTAGGTCCCACCTTTCAACATTGAGAATCAACTTTCAACATGAAGTTTGAAGGGTCAAATATTCAAACTGTAGCACCCAGCCCATAGCAGCCACCATTCTACTATGTCTATGAAATTGATTAATCTGAATAGTCCAGATAAGTGGAATTATATAGTATTTTTCTTTTTGTGACTGGGTTATTTTACTCAATATAATGTCCTCAAGGTTTGTCTGCGTTGTAGCATATGTTAGGATTTCTTTCCTTTAAGGCTAAATAATATTTTATTGTATGTTTACGCCATATGTTGTTTACTATTCATCCATGATGGACACTTTGTTTATTTCTGCCCCATGACTATTGTGAATAGTGATGCTATGAATCTGGATGTGCTATTTTATTATGTGTTTTGAAAATTAAAATTGCTTTCACAGATATTTGTAGTTGACAAAGTAGTTAAAAACATGCCTAACATCTTCTGAATATACATTTTTAATTTCGCAAATTTTTTTCAAAGTAATCCCACTTTGTTTACCTGTTTACTTTTCTTTAAATAAGGGTAGGTCTATCCAATTTGCTATGTGAGTGGATTCTCAGCAGGTCCCTTTTCTATGACATAAACAGCATTTGACATTACCTTTTCAAAAGTGTTATAACACTATAAGAGGACTATAATTAATAATAGCATATATTTTCAAAAAGCTAGAAGATATTTTTATACGTCATAAATATGTACAGTTATTATGTGTCAATTAAAAATAAATTTTAAAAGTAAGATGTAGTGGACCTGATTTATATTTGTAAAAATTTACTTCATCATTCAGTAGGCTGAGATTGTTGGTAGAGAAGCACAGAAAAATTGTCTCTGTAAATTTTTTCCCTTTGTTTATTAAAACGGCTAAAGGAGGTACTTGTTTTCAATATCTTTTTCTTGTATTGCCTCCCTTCAGGCATGTGATATGATTATTTATAAGTCTTTTTTCCCAAAATTTACTTGCCTATATTTGAAATATTGACCCACACTAATTTCTGCAGATACTCTGTATTTTTAGAAAACACTCCTTGTATTAAAGTTAAATAAAAATATATCCTATTCATATTTTAATTAAACATGTACCTGCCCACCTGAATAACACAGTTTAGGTCAATCTAAACTCCATATTTTAAATAAAAAGTACATAAATATAGAAGCTAGTTTTAGCTGCTTAGAGTGATAATAAAGTTCATTTCTTGGCATGAGATAATTTTATGATGGCAAGGTAGAACCTCCAAACAATTAGTCTTTGTCGTAAATAGATGGAATGTCTTAGAAATGGATAAGAACCATTTTACGGCTTTAAGGTGTAAATACCCTATAATGCCTTCGTTTTCTTCAAGCTAAATTAATATGGTCTAAAGAGTTCATTGTCAAATAGAGAGAAGGTCCATTGCCACAGGGTGTCACTATTGAATGCTAGTCCTCCACCATGTGACCTGCTGATTGAAACAAGCTGCAGGCGAGCCTCTCTGGCCTGGTTCCCAGGGCACAGAGGCATTGTCCTTTACAGAAGGTGATTCAGTGGAAACTGTGCTCTCTGAGTGTGTGCTCACCCAGCTGTCCCTGCTGTATTTCCCAGACCCTGATGTTTAGTGCCCCTTGCCCCCACACCCTCTGAAACACACAGCCATTCTCCTTACAGGTCAGATTACCTGCCTGTGTGTCTTTTATGGGCTTTCATAATTTCCCACTTTCTCAGAGTCTGGAAACTCAACCAGGGTACAGCTGACTGCTTTCCGTATCAGCACTCGTAGATTAAGAGGAGTGATTCCATTCACACTCAAGCAACAGATGGTTCTACATCTTCCTCCAAGAGTCTCAAAATTATTTTCCAATTTAATCAATCTCTTTCATCTAACCCTCAAACAGAAAAACTTAATATTGCCCCTTGCTGCAGGAAACTTGATCACCTTGAAGAAGAATCCCTCTCAGGGAGGCGGAGGGGAGAAGAAACCTCTTTTTTTCTTTACTGGTATGTTTGTGTGTTTGCATGTGTATCAAGGGATAACTTCCATGTCTTAACAGGAATATTAGCCAAAGATTTCCTCATCACTTTTCCAGCTGTAGCAGAAAAAAAAAATGTGTGCAAAGAAAGGCTGATGCATACATACTTGTGTATATGAGATGATTACTTTTGTACAGACGCAAGTGCCACATGTTATTTAAGGAACATGGCAAAATTATCCTTTCTAAATATATCTCACTGATTCATTTCCTACAGAATATTTATGATTTATTTACATTATTTAAGGCACAGTACCTCTTTAAAGAGACATCTTTTAGAATGAAGGTATCCTTATACTAATAATAGTGGTAGCAGTAAGAGTTGAACAAAGTTTGTTATTTTTTTTTTCTGGCCAGTGGGGATCCATTATTTCCTATGGAGTATACCCTATAATCAAAGGAGCATCATTTCGTATAATAGAGGTCATAGCAGGATATGTTTCATGCCTTGCCAGGGGACAACTTACAAAACGGGGCCAAGGTGTATTAATTTGATCAAGTATATAATATGTGCATACAGTGAGTGAAATTAGGTATTTTTTATACATATACTCATTTAAATATCTCAGTAGTCTCCATGGGCAGATAATAGTATTCCAAATAATAAGTTAGAAAAAGAAGTTCCAAAGATATTGGTTCACAGGACTTGTAATTGGTGGAGGCAGGGTTCAAAACACTGGTCAGATTGATCACCTAGCTCACATCCTCCATTACATGCTACACTCTCTACCATAGGAAATGTTTATTTTAATAACAATTACTAAGGATTTTTTTCCTTGGTGGTTTATAAACTGCTTCCACATAATTAATTAAACTTTCCCAATATTTAAGATATTCATAACCATTATTGCTTCCATTTCACAAAGAAAGAAAGAAAAAGTTCTGAGAAATTGAGTAACTTGACTGAGATCCCTTAGCTAGTAGAGTGGCAGACCAAGGTCAGGCTGCTGCCAAAGCCTTTGCATATGCACACTGGATAGACCAAGTCCCTTGTAAGATGTCTTTAAAAAGAGGGCGCTGTGCAAAAGAATTGGATTCCTCAGGCTATGGCAACTAGATGTGGTTAAATGGTAATTGTATAGAATTAAGTAGCTAGGAAATAATTCTGATTACAATTGATTTAGCCAATTGTTTAATGTAACTTACTTTTTTTTTTGAGATGGAGTTTCACTCTTGTTGTTCAGGCTGGCGTACAATGGTATGAACTTGGCTCACTGCAACCTCTGCCTCCTGGGATCATGCATTTCTTCTGCCTCAGCATCCTGAGTAGCTGAGATTACAGGCACCCGCCACCACTCCTGGCTAATTTTTTGTATTTTTAGTAGACATGGGGTTTCACTTTGTTGGTCAGGCTGGTCTAGAACTCCTGACCTCAGGTTATCCACCTGCCTTGGCCTCCCAAAGTTATGGGATTACAGGTATAAGCCACCACACCTGGCCTAGTGTAACTTACTTTTAAATATAGACAAATGATATATATACACCACCAAAGCAAGTAAAAGAAGTATTTGGTGACATGAAAAAACCATAAAAATTCTGTCAAATAGGAAATAATAAGATAAACATGAAACTATCTCCTAAGAACCATGAAAACAAAGGAATTGCTACCATGAAATATACCCTGGATTTTTACAACTTAAATCTCAATTCTTGAGCAGTATTTTGGAACAGCGTAATGTACTTTCTGACCTAGTTTTGTTCATTAACCAGTGTTCTATAAAATTATTTTAACTTTTTCTTTTTTTGGTTTTGTGGCTAAAATCGTTATAACCATGACACGCTTTCAAAGCAATGACAATCCACTAAACTACAAGTACTCTGGAGCTATTTCCTAGTTTTGAAGGCAGGTCAGTGGATCATTTTTCTCGAATTCACATAGCGTGCTTCATTAGCTTGGAGAACGATAGCCACTACAGCACTTGCACTCCTCCTCTGGAGCAAATGAAAGGAGGAAATGAGGCATATGCTTTTCTCTATGGTTGAACAGTAGCTGAAGCAATGGAACATCATGGACATCAGTGCTAGAAAATCAATTTTACATTTTATGGGGATTTAATAGATATTTAGTAAGCTGTGCCACCTTCCCAGCTCCACCGTTAACACCCTACATGCAAAGAGAAACAAAAACAAGCATGTGTGTATTGTCAAATACACACGGATTTAAAGGAAAATCAAAAGGGAAAAGATACAATACGGATAGTCCTTGATCCTACAGGGCCTCTTAGTTCAGTCAGCAAATCTATTCTGTAAGGTTTATGAAAGGTCTAACTTTCCCTTCTAATTCATATGCTTCCTCGCTGAAAGAGTCAGAAGGAAATTTCCATGCCATGAGAGTGAACAAATCTCCAAATATGAAGACACTTGCTTTCTTCTCCAATCCCCTCTAATTGGTTCCCCCTAGGTCTACTCCTGTCCTCCATGTTGCCAAGCCCAAGTGACACCTTTCTGACCTTCTTTTGCACTCTTAGCACCATGCCATTCTCTTGGTTTTCCTCCATTCCTTCTAACAGTTAATGTTCAGCTGCCATTGCCAGTTCTCTTCAACACAAATAAGAAACCAGAATCACTTAGGATGTGTTCATGGACTCAAATTCTCATCTATAATCCTGGCTATTTCCTCCATACTTGTAAATCCATCATTTGTATCATTCGCAGTTCTCTCAAATTGAATCCTTAGTCTCCCACAAACCTCCCTCTATTGTTTTCTTCCTATTTTGATCGTCTCAGTCAGTGGCAATTTCATCAATCCATTTGCTGAATTCTGAAAACAATGTTATTTCCTAACATAGTCTCCTCATTATATTCCACATCCATTCCACATGTCTCTTTACTTCTACAAGCAATTCATGTTTTTTAATACAACCAGCTTTCTTCATTTCCCTTGCACCTACATTATTATGTTCCTAGTCTGGAAGATTACAGACGCCTCCTATTCAGAGATAATGCTTCAATTCCTTCTTCATTTTGCATCCTGACATTTTTTTACAAAGTATATCACTTCCACTCTTCCCCACATTAAAACTATTCTGTACAGTAAACCTCTTTTTTTCACTCTTTCCCTGGATACCTCCAAGTCATCTCTCCTTTCTCAGATCAAATCTTACTTCTCCGTAAAGACCTTTTGCTGTTCTGAAAATTAAATTAAATATATAAATTAAATCTGTCTCATTGTAATGTCTCATAGAACCTTTGTGACACTTAAGCACAATATAAAATGAAGTTGAATACCTTGAAATTTTAGCTCAAGACTAAAGCTGAAAAGAGAACTGCACTCTCTCTTCAGTACTTATCAAGATGTACTCATACTAATATTTCAATCATCTACTCTCGTCACTAAACACTAGGGGCAAAAATAAATAAGTGAATAAGTAAATAAGTAAATAAATAAATAAATGAAAGAAAGAAAATTCGTATTTTAAAATTCACTGACCATATATTCCCTTCCTTGTTAACAAAGAAGCAGAGATTCTTACAGTCACTCCACTTTAAGTAAAATGAAGGGTTAAAAGACCATTTCATCACACCAAGATTAATACAAATAGTTACTCTGAAGGTACTGACCACTGCAATGCAACCAAATTATGAATACAACAATTTAAATGTAGTACTACGCTTTAGGAAATATGAAATATTTCTAATGGTAGATACATTTTTAAAAATACCAAGAAGAGTATTAGCTTAAATCAGAGTTATAGGGTGGTTATTAGAAATCAAAAGTGAAAGTCTGTGTTTTCATATGAAATCTGTCCTGGAAAATTAGCCTTGGAACCTCAGAAAGCCAAGCGAGTGAAACCTTACACTTTTATAGAGAAATAGAGCAGGCTGCTCAAGTGGTACCATATTGACTGTTCCTTCCTAGAAGAAGCCAACAGAATCTTTGGAGAAAAGCATCCCACTACAGAGGATCTCAATGGCTCAATTACAACAGGTCTAGTCACTGAAGACATTCACTCTTCATAATGCCTATTCCATAGCCAGACCATGGAGGATCCAGAAGAGAGCAAACTTATAAAGATGCATAGATGAGCAAAGATGGGGATAATACTGTATTGTATATGTAGATGAACATGAGATTTTTAAATGGATATGAGATTGTGCTGGGACTAGATGTTTCAATGTCTAAAATGAGATGATTCTTCTACCTTAGAAAACCCTGAAACTTACGCATCTGCCTGAGATACTCTTAATGACTGGGGAAAGGAATTCAACAGAGTATGTTTAAAATCAGGAGTAGTAGAAGAATAAAACTTCATCTTAGTTATGTCAAACCAAGTTCTGTCCATTTAATAAACTGTTACATATATCTCTGAGTATTTTTCTTTAATATTCACCTGTCTTGTTAGAGAATGTATTAGTTCCTCCCAACACTACTATAACTGCCTGAGACTGGGTAATTTGTTTAAAAAAATGTTTAATTTACTCACAGTTTCACATGGTTAGAGAGGCCTCAGGAAACTTACAATCATGGTAGAAGGTGAAGGAGAAGCCAACACATTCTTCACAAAGTGGCGGGAGAGAAAGAGAGAGACAGAGAGAAGTGGTAAGTGCCACTTTTAAACCATCAGATTTCATGAGAACTCACTGTCATGAAAACACCAGTGGAGAAACTGCCCCCATGCTCTAATCACCATTCACCAGCATCCTCCTTTAACATGTGGGGATTACAATTTGAGATTAGCCCAACCATATCATTAGCCCCTGGTCCCTCCAAAATCTTATGTTCTTCTCACATTTCAAAACACAGTCATCTCTTCCCAATATTTCTCCAAAGGCTGAATTCATTCTAGAATTAACTCAAAATCCAAGTCCAAAATTTCATCTGACACCGGGCAAGGCTTTTCTGCCTATTAGTCTGTAAAATGAAAAACAAATTACTTAATTCCAACATACAATGGGTATATTAGTCCATTTTCAGGTTGCTGAAAAAGACATACCTAAGACTGGGCAATTTGCAAAAGAAAGAGGTTCAGCTGGACCCACAGTTCCCCATGCCTGGGGAGGTTTCACAATCATGGTGGAAGGTAAGGAGGAGCAAGTCACATCTTGTGTGAATGGTAGCAGGCAAGGTGAGAGCTTGTGGAGAGAAACTCCCATTTTTAAGATCATCAGATCTCATGAGACCCATTCACTACCATGAGACCAGCATGGGAAAGGCCCACTCCCATATTTCAATCATCTCCCACCAGGTCCCTCCTATGACACATGGGAATTATGGGAGCTACAAGATAAGATTTGGGTGGGGACACAGAGCCAAACCATATCAATGGGGATATAGACATTGGGTAAATGTTTCCATTCCAAATGGGAGAAATTGACCAAAACAAAGGAGCCACAGGCCCACATAACTCTGAAATCCAGCAGAGCACTCATTAAATTGTAAAGCTCCAAAATAATCTCCTTTGACTCCATATCTTACACCCAGGACACACTGATGCAACAGGTGGACTCCCAAGGCCTTGGGCAACTCCACCACTGTGGCTCTTCAGGTACAGTCCCCATGGCTGCTTTCATGGGCTAGCTTTCAGTGACTGTGGCTTTTCCAAGCACACCATGCATGCTCTTGGTAGATCTACCATTCGGATATCTGAAGGATAGTAGGCCTCTTCTTATAGCTCCACTAGGCAATGCCTCAGTGGGGACTATGCATGGGGACTCCAACCCCACGTTTCCCTGCTTCATTGCCCTAATAGAAGTTTTCCATGAGAATTCTGTTCCTAAAGCAGACTTCTTTCTTGACATCCAGGTATTTTCACAACCCTCTGAAATCTAGGCGGAGGTTCCCAAACCTCAACTTTTGTCTTCCTGCAAACCTGCAGGCCTCACACCATGTGGAAGGTGCCAGAACGTGGGGCTTACATCCTTTGAAGCCATAGCCTGAGTTGTACCTTGGCCTTTTAGCCTTAACTGGAACTAGAGTGGCTAGGACACTGAATACCATGCCCTGAGGCTGCACAGAGCAGTGGGAGTTCTGGTCCTGGCTCACAAAATCACCTCCTCCTCCTAGGCCTCTGGGCCTGTGATGGGAGGGGCTGCCATGAAGATCTCTAAAATGCCCCGCAGACATTTGCCTCATTATCTTGGCTATTAACATTTAGCTCCTCATTACTTATGCAATTTTCTGCAGCAGGCTTGCATTTCTCCCCATAAAATGGTTTTTTTTCTTTTCTACCACATGGTTAGGCTGCGAATTTTCCAAAATTTAATGCCCCGGTTCTCTTTTAAACATAAGTTCCGATTTCAGATGATTTCTTTGTGAATGCATATGACTATATGCTTTCAGAAAAAGCCAGGTCCCACCTTGATTGCTTTGCTCCTTAGAAATTTCTTCTGCCACATACCCTAAATCATCTCTCTGAAGTTTGAAGTTCCACAGATCTCTAGAGCAAGGGCAAAATGCCAGCAGCCCTTTTCTAAAGCATAGCAAGAGTGGCCTTTGCTTCAGTTTCTGATAGTTCCTCATCTGTATCTGAGACAACCTCAGCTTGGACTTCATTGTCCATACCACTATCAGCATTTTGGTAAATACCCTTCAACAAATCTCTAGGAAGTTCCAAACTTTCCCATGTCATTCTGTCTTCAACTGAACCCTCCAAACTGTCCCAGCATCTTCCCATTACCCAGTTCCAAACTTGCTTCCACATTTTCAAGTTATCTTTATAGTAGTACCCCACTATCCTGACACTGATTTTCTGTATTAGTTTAGTCTCACACTGCTGTAAAGATCTACCTGAGACTGGGTAATTTATTTAAAAAAGAAAAGTTGACTCACAGTTTCACATGGCTGGGGAGGCCTCAGGAAACATACAGTCACAGTGGAAGGTGAAGGAGAAGCAAGCACATTCTTTACAAAGAGGCTGGAGAAAGAGGAAAGGAAGAAGTCCCACTTTTAAACCATCAGATCTCATGAGAATTTACTCACTATCATGAAAACAGCAAACGGAAATCATCCCCATGATCCAGTCACCTCCCACGAAGTCCCTCCCTCAACATGTGGGGATTCCAATTCAAGATGAGATTTGGGTGGGGACAGAGAGCCAAACTATATCAGATTACAGTTTCCCATAAGAGTGGAAGTCATGCTTGATCCCTTCGTCAAAAAATTGAGTTGGGTATCATTTTTTGATACTTCCATCTCAGATATGAATATGTTGGTAAAGACGGTTCAAGAAAACCACTAGAAAAAAGGTAGCCTTAAGTCAAATTCTGATAAACATGGATTTTCTCACTTCTACTTCTTCAATTAGTTAAAAGAGATGCATGACAAAACAGTAACACAATTTAAGAATTAAAAAATTGAGACACAGTTTTGTTTTCTCTCAAATATTTCGAAAGTTAAGTGGTAATCTTGGCTCACTCATGGAAGTCATTTGAGCAAACCTACAATTTTAGTCACATATTACTATATGTCATACTAACTCCAAATTTTGTGCCTTAGAATGAAAATGATTTATTAATGCTCATGTTTCTGTATATTCCATATTCTATATTCTACATAAGTTTGTGCATGCACATGTCTTTGTAAACTTACACACACACAGATACAACGTTAATACCCAAAGAATTATTTTGTTAGGAAATTTCTACATTTCATGAATACATGGTTATAATACTGTATTTATCTTCTACAAAATGACTAGATACGTTAAACCTAATGCTTAGAATACTACTGTACAAGGTTATTTCCATAACTAGTTTTAATTAAAGCATCCTTGCTGAAATCACTTAAATGTACCCTGTTATAAATTACTGTAAGGGATAGTAAAAGTTCACACAAGCAAGAGAATTCAGACCCACTCATAAAGGCACCATCTGTATATAAAATAATGAAAAATGAAAATGGGTGAAGGCCAAGATTGCTGACTAGAAGCAGCTAGTGTGCACTGCTGTCACAGGGAGAAGAAAAAGTGTTAACTAAATAGTATATTTTCAATGGAAACATACAGGTGAATACCTTGTGATTCATCAAGGAGTGCTATGTGGAGTCTGGCAGAATGACTACTCAGGCACAGGTGGAGTCCCAGGAAACTTGGATACTTGGGCATCCCAACATTAGCGGCTGCCACTCTGGCAAAGGAGGAGGTTAGAATTCCTTATATGCCACCAAGAAAGGGGCTGAATCCAGGGGCCTTAACAGAGATGGTCTGTAGGCATCACCTCCATTGCACCTTGCAAGATAAATCCCACTGCCCAGGGACTCCAGCCAACCCTTTTTGGGGCTCTCAGGCCAGTAGCAGCTACACACCTCTTTTTGACAGAGCTCCCAAATGGAGGGGTGAGCCACCAACTTTGCTATCTTGCAGCCTTTGCCATTGCTATCTTCAGGCTCTAGAGAGTCTGAGGTGACAAGGGACAGGTACAGACTTCCAGCACATTACCGTTACCCTATGAAAACTTAGCCAGGCTGTTTTTAACATGGGTCCCTCCTGATTCCATTTCTCCTCACTGGGTGGCCAAGACCTCCATTCCTGGGACTCAGTCCAACTTCCTCTTAGGTTTTTGGGCTGGCTGCATCTCTGCACCAACTCTGGAGCGTTCCCAGGGACTAAGGACTGGTGCAGACCCTCAGCACAGTGCAGATGTTCCACAGAAGAGTGGCCAGACTGTTCTCCATGCAAGTCCCTGTCCTCACTTCTCCTCATTAGGCAGGGCCTCATGACCTGGGACTTCAACACACCTACCCTGTCCCTGGTTAACATTTCAATCAGAGGCAGCACATTTCTCTGAGGAGGAAATCCCAGAATCAATTGACAACCCTTCTGCCATTGCAGCTGCATTTGTACCACCCTAACTGCCCTTAGGCTGTGGAAAGAACAAAAAGACCTAGTCACTATCCTGGCACCCTCAGCACTCAGCAGCCACCAAATAGAGAAGAATCCAATTTCTCTTCTCTGGAACCCCCACACCCACCCCCCAGCTCTTCACCAGGCAGGGTCACCAGCTCAGAACCACAGAACAGCTGCCCCACCCAACAGCTGAGCACAACTACTAGAAGTGGCTCTGAATTTCCCTGGGGAGAGGTTGCCAGAGACAACAAACAACCCCTTAGCCAGTGCCACAGGAGCAGTTCTGCCCCTGCTGCACTCAGCAGGGGAAAGACACAAGGCATCTGAGGGCTTCACCCAAGCTAACAGCATGCCACAGCCACCATACCAAGAGGAACCCTGTCTTTCCTCCCTGTGAGCCCTCAACCCCTGTTTCCTAAGAAGCAGAACCCCTGGCTTGGGCCAGTAGTAGAGCTGCCTTACACCCTGGCTGAACACACCCAGTAGTAGTAGCTCCTAATGTCTTGGAAGTAGAGCTCCCAGTGGCAACCAAAAGCCCTCTGACACTGCCTCTGCAGTGGAAATGCCATTGCTGTCCTTGAACTGAGGAAGAAGCAAAGATCCTGAGTGCTTTATCTATACCTCCAGCAACCTGCAATTGCCCTAAGGAGAAGAGGACAGTTTGTCTCCCATGGGTTCCTCCCCTTCCCTCTGCTTGTCACCAGTTTAAAAAAAAACTATTTTAAAATTTATATGAAACCAAAAAAAGTGTCCTAATAGCCAAGGCAATCCTAAGCAAAAAGAACAAAGCTGGAGGCATCATGTTAACTAACTTCGAACTTTAATACAAGGCTACCAGAGCCAAACCAGCATGGTACTGGCACAAAAACAGATACATAGACCAATCAAAGATAATGAACACATAGACCAATCAAACAGAGAGCACGGAAATAAGGCTACACACCTAAAATCATCTAATCTTTGGCAAAGCTGACAAAAACAAGCCTTGGAAAAGACTTCCTATTCAAGAAATAGTTCTGGGATAACTGGCTAGCCCTATGAAGAGGATTAAAACTGGTCCCTTCCTTACATCATATCCAAAGATCAACTTGAGATGGATTAAAGACATAAAGGCAAAACTAAAACTATAAAAAAAACCCTGGAAGATAACCTAGGACATACCATTCTGGACATAGGAACTGACAAATATTTAATGACAAAGATGCTAAAAGCAATTGCGACATAAACAAAAATTGACAAATGGGATCTAATTAAACAAAAGAGCTTACAAAAAACTATCAACAGAGTAAACAGACAAACTACAGAATGAAGAAAATTTTTACCAACTATGCTTCTGACAATGGTCTAATATCTAGCATCTATGCAAAACTTAAACAAATGTACAAGCAAAAAACAACCCCATTAAAAAATGGGCAAAGCACATGAACAGATATTTTTCATTTTTTTTCTTTTTTTCTTTTTTATTATACTTTAAATTCTGGGGTACATATGCAGAATGTGAAGGTTTGTTACATGGGTATATAGGTGCCATGGTGTTTTTTTGTATCCATCATCCCATCATGTACATTCGGTATTCCTCTTAATGCTATCCCTCCCCTAACCCACACCCCCAGCTATTCTTCAGTCAACATGCTAATGTCACAATTAAAGGAAGTAGAGGAACAACATTAAACAAATGCAAAAGCTAGCAGAAGATAAGAAATAACTAAGATCAGAGCAGAACAAAAGGAAGTAGAGATACAGAAAACCCTTCAAAATATCAATGAATCCAGGAACTGGTTTTTTGAAAAGATCAACAAAATAGATAGACTGCTAGCCAGACTAATAAAGAAGAAAAGAAAGAAGAATCAAATAGATACAATAAAAAATGATAAAGGGATATCACCATCAATCTCACAGAAATACAAACTACCATCAGATAATACTACAAACCCCTCTATGTAAATAAACCAGTAAATGTAGAAGAAATTGATAAATTCCTGGACACTTACAACCTCCCAAGACTAAACCAGGATGAAGTTAAATCCCTGAACAGACCAATAACAAGGTCTGAAATTGAGGCAGCAATTAACAGCCTACCAACCAAAAAAAGTCCAGGATGAGACAGGTTCACAGCTGAATTCTACCAGAGGTAAAAAGAGGAGCTGGTACCATTCTTTCTGAAACTATTCCAAAGAATAAAAACGGAGGGAATTCTCCCTAACTCATTTTATGAGACCAACATCATCCTGATACCAAAATCTGGCAGAGACACAGCTAAAAAGAAAATTTCAGGCCAATATCCCTGATGAACACTGATGCAAAAATCCTCAATAAAACATTGGCAAACCAAATCCAAAAACACATCAAAAAGCTTATCTACCATAATCAAGTTAACTTCATCCCTGGGATGCAAGGCTGGTTCAACATACACAAATCTATAAATGTAATCCATCACATAAACAGAACTAAAGACAACAACCACATGATTATCTCAACAGATGCAAAGAAGGCCTTCAATAAAATTCAACAGCACTTTATGCTAAAAACTCTCAATAAACTAGGTATCGATGGAATGTATCTCAAAATATTAAAGCTATGTATGACAAACTCACAGCCAATATCATACCAAATGGGCAAAAACTGGAAGCAATCCCTTTAAAAACTGGCACAAGACAAGGATGCCCTCTCTCACCACTCCTATTCAATATAGTATTGGAAGTTCTGGCCAGGGCAATCAGGCAAGAAAAAGAAATAAAGAGTATTCAATTAGGAAAAGAGGAAGTCAAATTATCTCTATTTGCAGACATGATTGTATATTTAGAAGACCCCATAATCTCAGCCCAAAATTTCCTTAAGCTGATAAGCAACTTCAGCAAAGTCTCAGGATACAAAATCAATGTGCAGAAATTGCAAGCATTCCTATACACCAGTAACAGACAAACAGAGAGCCAAATCATGAGTGAACTCCCATTCACAATTGCTAAGGGGTGAATAAAATACCTAGGTCTACAACTTACAAGAGATGTGAAGGACCTTTTCAAGGAGAACTACAAACGACTGCTTGAGGAAATAAGAGAGGACACAAAGATGGAAAAACATCCCATGCTCATGGTTAGGAAGAATCAATATTGTGAAAATAGCCATAATGCCCAAAATAGTTATAGATTCAATGCTATCCTCATCAAGCTACCATTGACTTTCTTACAGAATGGAAAAAAACACCTTAAACTTCATATGGAGCCAAAAAAGAGCCTGCATAGTCAAGACAATTCTAAGTAAAAAGAACAAAGCTGGAAGTATCATGCTACCTGACTTCAAACTATACTACAAGGTTATGGTAATCAAAACAGCATGATACTGGTACCAAAACAGAGATATAGACCAGAACAGAAAAGAGGTCTAAGAAATAATGCCACACATCTACAACCATCTAATCTTTGACAAATCTGACAAACACAAGGAATGGGGAAAGGATTTCCTGTTTAATACATGGTATTGGGAAAACCAGCTAGCCATATGCAGAAAGCTGAAACTGGATCCCTTCCTTACACCTTATAGAAAAATTAACTCCAATTGGATTAAAGATTTAAACATAAGACCTAACGCCATAAAAACCCTAGGAAAAAACCTAGGCAATACCATTCAGGACATAGGCACGGGCAAGGACTTCATGACTAAAACACCAAAAGCAATGGCAGCAAAAGCTAAAATAGACAAATGGGATCTAATTAAACTAATGAGCTACTGCACAGAAAAAAACAAAACAAAACAACAACAACAACAAAAAACAAAACACTATCATTACAGTGAACTCACAACCAGCACCATGGGAAAAATGTTTTTCAATCTAACCATCTGACAAAGGACTAACATCCAGAATCTACAAAGAACTTAAACAAATTTACAAGAAAAAAAAACAACCCTAGCAAAAAGTAGGTGAAGAACAGACACTTTTTAAAAGAAGACGTGCATGCAGTCAACAAGCATATGAAAACTACTCAACATCACTGATCATTAGAAAAATGGAAATCAAAACCACAATGAGATATCATTGTACGCCAGTCAGAACTGCTATTATTAAAAAATAAAAAATAAGAGATGCTAGCAAAGTTTTGGAGAAAAGGAAATGCTTATATACTGCTAGTGGGAGTGTATTAGTTCAACCATTGTGGAAAACAGTGTGGCAACTCCTCAATGAACTAAAATCACAATTACCATTAGACTCAGCAATCTCTTTATTGGGTATATACCCAAAGGAATATAAATTATTCTACCATAAGGACACATGCAGTTGTATGTTCATTTCAGTACTACTCACAATAGTCACGACATGGAAGCAACTTAAATGTCCATCAACAGTAAACCACATAAGGAAAATGTGAGCTAAATCATGAGAACACATGGACACAAAGTGGGGTAGAGCAGATAATGGGGCCTACTTGAGGTTGGAGGGTGGAAGGAGGGAGAGGATCAGAAAACATAACTATTGGGCACTATACTTTGTACCTAGATGACAAAATAAACTGTGCAACAAACCCCCATGACACAAGTTTTCCTATAAACAAACCCTCATGTGCACACTGAACCATAAAAATGTTAAAGGAAAAAGAAAGCAAATGGTAAAGAGTATATTTCACCAGAATCTAGCCAATGCCATGAAATATTTTGGCATACTCAAAGTTTGGAAAATGGGAAAATGAGACAGAATTGTGGCAAGATTTTATAGTAATTATATTTTTTTCCAGTGTGAAAGACACTTATGGAAACAAAGAGGTGTGGACCAAATTTTAAACTTAAAATGGTATTCAATTTCATAAATGTGTCACATTAAGAATAATTTCAACTCGACTTTAATTTCTATGCACTTAGCTTTAATGCCACTTGAAATTACGGAAGCATAGTTTTCTCTATCCATTTTCATTTCTTTTTCATTGATATTCCTGCTGTGCCACTGATTATAATAATTACATAGATTTATGTTTTAATCTATGACCCTTTCATATCAAAGACCATTCAATATGCTTCTTAAAATAATAATTACATAACATAAATGTGTGCTACAACACCTTTAGATTTCACGATAGTTGATAGTTACTAATGAAGTAATTAACATTAAAGCTTCTTCTTCGTTATATAACATTAAATTAGTGAAACTGTTTACCTAGTCTCCAGTACTGCAGGTATAAAACTTACATTTGCAAGCAGAGTATCTATTAGGCACTTTCATTATTTTCTCTAATATTTCCAGCTTTGCAGCTGGGAGTGTATTTCTGGCATATGTTAGAAACTCAAAAAAATTAGCTGATTTTTTTTTTAATTTTTACAATGATTTTTAAACATTCCTGAGGAAAAAAAAAATCAGTTCAATGCTAGGAAACAGAAGATCTGCACACTTCATAGATGGTCCAGTTATGTTCTATATATGGCACAGAATGTTCCAATATTTAATCAGGAAATGACTTTATGGCCTTTCTTGACCATGGACAACATAATTTTCGAAAAGCTAGAGAGAAAAGAAGCGTGAAAAAACTACTGCTTTTGTTTATCTACAAAGGTATTTAATGAACGTCAGTTAAATAGCTCATTTTATGTAACATGATATCCCATATAAAGAGCACCACCTAAGTGAGAATTGTGCTAGTTGGCTTTGCAACCTGCCTTTTACTGGTAACACCTGGTAAAACAGATATATTATCAGGTTAATATCTCAAGAAAAAAAAAACTTGATTAACTGATAAATCTATTATAGGCAGAAGCCTGTGATTACCTATTAAGGAAATCATTCAATGTCTTTAGTTAACAGACTAAAAACATCACCAATCGCTTTGGAACAATTCAAGTATGTTAGGGACAGACAAGAAGGGTCATAAATAAGGGCCAAACGAACCTACCTATCAGAGTTGTCATGAGTTTAGTCATGTCAACAAGCAAGTTATTAAACTATCCCCTATTTGAAACATACAACTTTAGAAAATTAAGAATTTTCCTGGACCTGTTTGTCAATTTATAAAAATATTCAAACATTTCTGCTTTGTATTTTGGCCTTCAGATTCTAAAATGGCATTGTGACTCAAAACAATATTTTTCCTCAATTTAGATTTTTCTGTTACTAAAATAGTTACTTTAAATCTGGTTATTTTAAAGTATTTCCTGAATAATCAATTTTTTTAAAATCCTAATATTATTAACCCTGCACACAAAGCTACACTTTACGTGTTTTAAAACATATATTTTACGTCTTCATAGACTTCTTAATGTTTTTGATTTCTTGGGTAGGTGAAGACATAGGATTTAAAAAAAATTTACCTTCTAGTTTTATTCTATTCCGCTACCGTCGATTAAGGCATTTTAGCTTAATCTTTTTCATATCTCATGCATAGTGTGTTAACATGGCGTTGGACTATTTTGATTACTGAATTAAACATCTGTGATAAGAAAACTGTAGTAATTCTACAAACACGTATGCGTAAGTTTATCACAGATCCTTCTCCATTTGCCGTGCCCTCCAACCATAGCCGCATTACCGTCTTTTCACTTATTTTGGGTAGAATAAGCCTCGGATATGTTTTTTATCTGCATCTGACAAAAACTCTGCAGTTTCCCCTACACTCCAATGTGTGCTACTTTAGGATGCCATTAGTCTCCTTTTGTAGACTTCATACAAACACCTATATGAAGTTTGTAGTCGCCCTCATAAGCAGAAAAAGGACCATATTTGTCAAATGCCTCCAGGAAACAGGGGCTCAAGAAAAGCCGAAAAGGGCTTTACTGTCTCTGACCGATATTGGGGAGGATGAGACGAAATAATAACTTTCCTCTTCATGACACACCTTTTTTATGCTTTTCTTACATTGGATCCCTCTTCAGACGATCTGAAATTCAGATTAATAAGACAGATGTGACATCATCCTGGCATTTCTCTCTTCATCTAAAAGTTCACCACTCCAGTAGGAAAATGGCTATTTAATTTGGCCACCTGACAGGTTAAGATTAATTACACAAAACACAAAGCTGTTGGTTATCAAGCAAACAGACCCTCTCAGGCAATAACTTATTATATACTAACCTAGAAAAAAAAAAACCTATTTGACTTTTAAAAACAGATTTTTAAAATCTATTTCAAGAAGTGTCCTCAAAATACTATTCTAAAATCATGATTTTTTATATTTAAAAAAGCCTTTCTCTATGTTGTTGTTTTAAAACTCTATAGCTATTATTTATTTTTCACTATCACTTCTTATCTCAATAGTAATATTATAGTACTTTAATGAAATCTCTCTATACTTCAGCATAGCATAATTGCTATTTCTCAAATCATATTCTTCTCAAAAAGATAGGGATTTAAGAAACCTTACCGTTTATTTGGGAGTTTAGAGCCTTAAAAGATGGTTTATTTTCTGAAAGTGTAAATGAGGTTACATTCATTCATTTTAAACTTTCTTTAAAATAAAAGCTTTCTCTGATCAGATTATTATATATCAGGAGACTATTGTCCATTTTTTATTCAGGTCTGTGTAGAGTTACTGAATTCAGATGCAAAAAATGTCTAAGTTTTTGACCATCCATCCACCTGAGCATTCTGAAGAAGGCACTATTGTAAATTTCAGAAAGAAGATCAGCATTCCGAATTTCCTCTCATTTCTGCATCACTCTGGGAGAAGAGCCTCCAGACATAGGTAGCCTGTTGACTTAAGATCTTAGTGATTTGCTTTTGGAGCTCATCAAAGACCCGCAGGTTATTTCTTTGCCTAGCAGGAAGAACATCCGGTTTCCATCATTTTATTTTGTCACTTGCAAAAGAAAGAAAATCTATCTATGTCAAAATAACTGACTAGTGCTCTTCAAAAATGTTAAGGTCATAAAAGTTGTGGAAAGCCTGAGGGACCATCACAGATTGGAGGAGATTAAATGCAAGATGGGATCTTGGAACCAAAAAAGTATTTTAATCAAAATACTAATGAAAAATCAGAGTAAGTTATGTAGTTCATAGCATTCTACAGATAATAATTTTTTGGTTTTGATAATTGTATGATGCCTATATTAGATCTTAACATAGGAGAAGTTGGGTGAGGAGATACAAGAACTCTCTATGATTTTGTCACTTTTGTATAAGTCTAAAATTCATTTAAAATAAAATGTTAATTTTGAAAAAACAAATGGAAAAATCTTTGTCCAAAATGAGCATTTCTCAGTGTTATTATAACATCTTTTTTCTAAAGTCAACTTAAATTACTTTTTAATTGATAAAAATTATAATTTTATTTTACTCTGTACAATGCTTAATGTGCAAGAATGTGTTATCTAGAGGAGCTCTATTTCAGCAATGCAACATAAAATAGATTTGTTAATTTGATTTCTAATTTCAGATATTATTGAAAATCTAGTTCCACTCCGATATTCTGAAAAACATGGAATTATAATTTTTACAGCTATTTTATTTGATATGGAATATACCAGAAGGTGACAAAAGAACAGTAGCAATGGCTCTCAGGACTCTTGACTGTCTCTCTAAACTTCTCTCAGTAGGATAGAGGAAAGTGGGTAGAAACTGGCCAGTTGGCTGGCCAGAATTTTGTCAATGAAAAAGCCAGAGAGCACTTCCTACTGGTGGCAAGTGTCACTGGGGATGGCTGCTAAGGATTCTTCAAAATGTCACAGTAAGGAAATTACCTAATGAATCCCCCAGACTCAAGAATCAGCCCTTGAGACCTACTAAGATGTTACAGAAGAAAGATTCTCTATTCAGAAGCTGGCAATTTGTTCTCTAAAGGGACAGGCAGTAAATATTTTAGGCTTACAGGCCATAGGGTCTCTGTCGCAACTACTTATCTTTGCCACTGCAGACTGAAGGAGCAATGAACACTAAGGAAACACATGGTTGTGGCTGTGTCCCAGTAAGACTTTAATGTGGTGGGTTAGATTTGACCCTTTGGCTGTAGTTAGCTGTACCCAGCTCTATTTCATATTCCCTTATATACAACATCCATCTCATCACCTGGAAATTCTGAGTAAGCCATAAAACAAAGAAACTTCCTGCAGATCTTTAAGAATCACTGTCACCAGAAAAGTTGTCTAGAAAATCTTCTGAGACAAAATGAGATGAAAAGTCATGGAAACATTATCTGAGCACTTCTTTACACACCCTCTATTATAACGTGCCCCTGTTATGCCATAAGGGAAATTAAAGGATAGTTTTGTGTAACAGCAAAAAATATTGATTTTTTAAACAAGCCAACTTCTATTCTAGTTCTGACTATCACCTACTATTTGGGGAAGTTCTTAAAATATTTGGCCTTTCATTTCTCTTATCTATAAAAAAAACATAAAATACATTTCTTAAGGGGTAAGAATGATGTCAATATATAAATGGCTTGAATATGAACTAAGGACCTGCATTTTTTTGAATCAACATGAAATAACTTGAGAAACATTATTCCAGCATTTCTAAAGTTATAAAATACAGTCAGCCTTCTGTATCTGTTGATTCTGCACCTGTAGATTTGACCAACCACAGATCGAATATATTTGGACAAAATAAAAATAACAATAATAGAAAATAATACAAGTGTAAAAGGCAATACAGCCCAATTACTTATATGCTATTTACATTGTATTAGGTATCATAAGTAATCTAGCGATGATTTAAAGTGTACTGGAGGATGCGTGTAGGTTATATGCAAATACTACAACATTCTGGATAAGGAACTTAAGAGTCTGCAGAATTTGGTATCCACTGGGGTCCTGGAATGATTTCCCTGACACATACTGGGGGAAGACTGTAATGCAATCTCTATTTTAATCTCTTAGAGAAAATCGAAGGCAATGCACTTCATAATATCCAGCAACTCTCCCTACCAGATCCTTTTTTTTCTTCCACAAATTGCTTACATATAGCAAATGACTTAGAGCTTCTCTAAATCTCCAAAACTCTCCCAAGGTTATTTTTCTCTTTCCTCTTTTTCTCCCAACCCTTTCTTAAGGACATCGATTTCCTTTCTCTGGCTTTTATTTTTTTCCCTGATCTATGCATTTCTTTCTGCCATATTATTCAATTTGCTTATTTTCTATATTAATTGATTAATGTTGATTTCTCTGTGGAAGAAAAACATCATGAGGAAATGAATGGTTCCTCTTTTGTTCACTTGATCTGTCTCACAAGCCCAGAATGGTGCCTAGCACAGAATAGGCACTTAACAAATATTGGTTGAATCAATAAATGAGGAATACATTCTTCTAATTTTATATTGTAGCAGTCTTAGGAATCATTTTGGTAAAGATTAAATTCTTCTTATGTTGGAAGGGGAATAAGAAAGAACAGAAATTGAAATTAAATTCAAATTTATTTTGGGGACACTGAGACAACTTTTATTCTAGAATATGTTAACTTCAATGTTAATATATACTATTTGACATATAGAAGCCTCCAAAGTAGAATTTTTTTTACATAGATATGTATCATTTTTTAGTCTTTTTATATGAATTTTATTTATCTATCACATCACTTCTGCATAGCTATGTAAAACTTTAGTCTGACTTTTTTTTTCCTTCTGGTCATGGTGGAATTATAAGGATCTGATTTACCCTCCTACCAGAAACAACTGAAAAACAAGACTAAATGTATGAAACAATGGATTTTAAGTTATTGAGTATCAGGGTAAAACAGTGATCCCTGAGAGATAGGAGACAAAGAAGGTCAGCCCTAAGATTGCCCTAACTTGCCATTTAGAGAAAGTTTTCAAGAAATGGCACAGTAGGATAACCCAGCTGGAGCTAGTAGTCAATCTCCCTGAATTCAGGAGATTGAACTAGGAGTCCAGGAAGACCAAGCAGGTTGGGCAGACTCACAGAAAGGAGAAGAGGTACGGAGAGAGAACTTTGGAGACTTGAAGAAGTTCTCCTTAGAGTCTTTAGCTGAGCATTTAACAATGTATTCATGTGAGAAAACTATCCAAGAAAGAACCTTTGAAAAGATTAGGGGAAACAATTGCCAGGGCTCACATATGAGGAATGGTTCCTATTTCAATCAGCCAGAGTGCAAAAAATTACATAATTATAAGGCACTGCATATAGTGTTTAGAAAAGTTCTGTCTCGGTAGTGAGGCAGATTTAATCCTAAACTAAAATGCTTCTCCAATTCTCCCCTCACAAAAAGCATAAAAGGCAAGAACTAAGAAGATCGATATTTCATGCAACTAAGTTGTATCCCAGATAAAAAAGTTTAATGTTTATTGAGATGCAAAGAGGCCTAGTACCCAACAATTTAACATTTGTAGTATTTATCATAAATTAAAATTACCATTTATGCAAAGCAGCATGAAAATACGACCTATAATTAGGAGGAAAATAAACCACTTGAAATCTACCAACAAATGACAGGGATAAAAGGATTAGAACAAGGAAAACATAAAAATAATTACTATAACTGTACTCCATTTGTTTAAGAAGCTAAATGACAGATTGAGTATATTAAGGCAAGACATGAAAAAATATTAAGAAAAAATCCAAATCAAACTTCAAGAGGTGAAACTAAATGTCTAAAATGAAAACGTACTGAGTGGGATTAATGGCAGAATATACATTACAAAAGAAAACATTAGTAAACAAAAAGGTATAGCAATAAAAATTGCTGAAAGGAAACAAAGAGTTGAAAAAATAAGAAAAAAATGATCAATTATCTGTAGGACAAGTTTTAAATGTCCTATCAAATATGCTAATTGAGCTCATGAAAGAGAGATCGAGAAAAGGAGATGGGAAATATAAAGAAATAATACATAATAACAATAAATTTCCAGATTTGATGAAAATTATAAACTGACAGATTCAAGAAGCTCAATCAACTGGAAACATAATAAATATGGAGAAAACTATGCAAAGGCATATTATAGCCAAATTATGTAAAACCAGAGAAGACCTTAAAAGCAAACATAAAAAGACAACTTTTTTTATAAATATGGAAGCTTAAAAATTACACACCGGCTAGGTGCAGTGGCTCATGCCGGTCGGTAATCCCAGCACTTTGGGAGGCCGAGGTGAGTGTATCACAAAGTTAGGAGATAAGACCATCCTGGCTAACACAGTGAAAGCCTATCTCTACTAAAAATGCGAAAAATTAGCCAGGCGTGGTAGTGCACGCCTGTAGTCCCAGCTACTCGGGAGGCTGAGGAAGGAGAATCACTTGATCCTGGGAGATAGAGGTTGCAGTGAGCTGATATCCACTACTGCACTCCAGCCTGGGCCACAGAGTGACAGAGTGACACTTGTCTCAAAAAAAAATTAATCACCAGCAAATCTGCATTACAAAAAAATGTTAAAGGGAGTCTTCCAAGCAGAAGGAAGGTGATACCAGGTAGAAATCTAGATAAATACTGGGTAAATATAAAAAGCTTTTCCCTTACGATTTAAATATTTTCAAACAAAACTTCATGAATGCCTTGTTAACTTGGATTCTTCTTTTTAACATGTCTTTGTGTTCTTTTCTAACTATCTTCAGAATTCTGAGATACTCAGAAAAGAATACAATGTGAGATTCTCCATTCCAGGTAACTAAGAATCATCTGAGGAAAATATTTTGTAGCTGCAACATTAATGGAATTTTTTAGTTTGAGATACAAATGAGGCATCGCTTATCATACCTTAGGTCACTCTGGCTGTTACCCAGTCTGGCTTTTCTTCCTTCCAATAAATACAAATTGTAATTAGCCCATGTTCATCTTATTTGATGACTTTAGGTTCATGAATTTCTTCAGAGAATAGCTTTGTCTCTACTTGTTTTATTATTATTGGGGCTGATTATACATCCTAACATAAGAAAACTGTGAAGCTAATTAACATTCTACTCTCCTTATTCATCCGATTATAATTGAGATGACCATACTGAAACAGACAACAACACTAACCTTTAAATTTCCTCCTCTCAGCCCCATTCCCACACACAGGCTTTCTGTTTATTATTATTATTATTTTCTGTTTATGTCTTAAAGTCACTTTTAAATTTCTGTGACAGGCTCCATAAAAACCCGGTTTGCATTTTAATTTTAGCATTGTATTTTGATAAATCAGAGGGAAAAACAAATATGGTATGGAAATAAGTCACAAAAGAATAGATGATAGCTGATCTCCAATAAGACAACAAGATATTAAGGTCACAGAAATATTTAGACTTCCAGCCTCTGAATGGCATACAGTGCCTGTCTCACATTGCCTAAGGCATTAAAACTCTGGGACTGCACAAACTGGAGTGATCAGCAAAAATCATTGAACAGAGCATTAACCACAATCCATTGGAAACAGTCTGCCAAAGATACCTTGCACAAAATACTTCTGTATTATTTGCTACTTGTCACTCACTTATCAAAACATTTTGTACACCAACAATGTATTGGTCTTTGTGCTAAGCACTATGGAGTCAAGCATGAATGAGATATGAATTATGCCCTAAAGGAGCTCTGTTTTCGAGGGAAGGTGAAACAAGTTGTCCTATAAGGAGGACAGTTAAAACACACTTGGTAAGTGCTATAAATACTTTATGCACTCCCTGATTTAATAAATACCTATTATTTGTTATGAGTTGAATTATAACCCATCATATTTAATACCTTGAAGTTCTAAGTACCTCAGAATGTGATCTTATTGAGAGTCACAGTCTTTACAGAGGTCATCATGTTAAGGTGGCTGTATGAAGTCTGCCCCTAATCCAATATGGCTGATGTCTTTAGCCACCATTTATGGGACAAGTAGCAGACCTGAAACTGATTCTTCTCTCACAGTCCTCAGAAGAAACCAACCCCGCCAAGACCTTGACCTGAAACGTCTATCCTCCGGAATAGTGAGATAATAAAGTTCTGTCGTTCAAGTCATCAAATTGGGCTACTTTGTTAAAGCAGCCCTAATAAACTAATAAATATGCATTAAAACTATGTGATGAAGATACCTAGATTAGGCGTGATGGAAAAGACAACTTGCCTTTAGAAATTTTAGACTTAATGAATAAAACAGTTTAATAAATTATAATACAGAATAGTAACTATTATAATAAATATTAGCAGAGTGTCCTACTGGAACACAGGATAAATTAAATCATACTAACATGATTGAAGTTATAAATCAAGTGATATATAACTGGAGTGATATAACAAGAATCAATTGAAGTTACCTAGAAAAGGACAGGAAAGCATGGTCTAAATAAAGACTACTACATATTCAAAGGTGCGGAGAAGTGAAAGAATGCAGCACTCCTCCACATTCATAGAAAAGGCATAGATTATCATTTGGTGATTGGGTCTATACATCTTCTTTTCCTTACTACAATTACTATTTTCCTGAATTTTTAAAACATACAAGGTATGACCATATAAGTTATCCCAGAAAAATTGTGGCAAATAAGTTATATGTTTCTATTTGTGCAGCACCAACCTACCAGATCTTACTACTTATCTACATTATGGTATATGATTTCTACTCAGTAAATAAGGTGCAATCCACTCTACAGCATTATATCTCTGATATCATGCTAACCCCTGGAGTGATATATCAAAGATCAATAGAAGTCATTTCTATCAGTTTATTCTGCTTTAAGAAATATCCCATGTCTATGTTTTTGCTTATTGCATCATTCCTAAAGTTCTCATTCACTTCTCTGCTACTCTAATTGAGCTAAATCCTTCTTCAGCTCAATCTTGTTTGTGATTTTGTCCAAAAATATCTATCTACAATATTCATTACCTCTAGTGCATTTTTTATTTCTTTTTTTTTTTTTAACTGTACTTTGGGTTCTGGGGTACATGTGCAGATCATGCAGGATTGTTGCATAGATACACACATGACAATGCGCTTTGCTTCCTCTATTCCCCCATCACCTACATCTGGCATTTCTCTCCATATTATCCTTCCCTGACCTCCCCACACCCCCGCTGTCCCTCCCTTGGCCCCCGCTACAACAGACCCCAGTGTGTGATGCTCCCCTCCCTGTGTCCATGTGTTCTTATTGTTCAACACCCACCTATGAGTGAGAACATGCGGTGTTTGATTTTTGATTTTCTGTTCTTGTGTCATTTTGCTGAGAATGATGGTTTCCAGATTCTTCCATGTCCCTACAAAGGACACGAACTCGTTTTTTATGGCTGCATAGTATTCTATGGTGTATATGTGCCACATTTTCCTTGTCCAGTCTATCGTTGATGGGCATTTGGGTTGGTTCCAGGTCTTTGCTATTGTAAACAGTGCCGCTATAAACATACATGTGCATGTGTCTTTATAACAGAAAGATTTATAATCCTTTGGGTATGTACCCAGTAATGGGAATGCTGGATCGAATGGAATTTCTATTTCTAGGTCCTTAAGGAAGTGTCACACTGTCTTCAACAATGGTTGAACTAGTTTACACTCCCACCAACAGTGTTAAAGTGTTCCTGTTTCTCCACATCCTCTCCGGCATCTGTCGTCTCCAGATTTTTTAATGATTGCCATTCTAACTGATGTGAGGTGGTATCTCAATGTGGTTTTGATGTACATTTCTCTAATAATCAGTGATGATGAACATTTTTTGATATGTTTGTTGGTCTCATATTTGTGTTCTTTTGAAAAGTGTCTGTTCATATCCTTTGCCCACTTTTGAATGGGTTTCTTTGTTTTTTTCTTGTAAATCTGTTTTAGTTCTTTGTAGATTCTGGATATTAGCCCTTTGTCAGATGGGTAGATTGAAAAAATGTTCTCCCATTCTGTTGGTTGCCAGTTCACTCTAATGACTGTTTCTTTTGCGTACAGAAGCGCTAGAGTTTAATGAGGTCCCATTTGTCTACTTTGGCTTTTGTTGCCAACATTGTTGGTGTTTTAGCCATGAAGTCCTTGCCTGTGCCTGTCATGAATGGTTTTGCCTAGGTTTTCTTCTAGGGTTTTTCTGGTGTTAGGTCTTATGTTTAAGTCTTTAATCCATCTAGAGTTAATTTTAGTGTAAGGTGTCAGGAAGGGGTCCAGTTTCTGTTTTCTGCACATGGCGGCTGGCCAGTTTTCCCAACACCATTTATTAAACAGGGAATCCTTTCCCCATTGCTTGTTTTTGTCAGGTTTGTCAAAAATCAGATGGTTGTAGATGTGTGGCATTGCCTCCAGGGCCTCTGTTCTGTTCCATTGGTCTATATCTCTGTTTTGGTACCAGTACCATGCTTTTTTGATTACTGTAGCCTTGTAGTGTAGTTTGAAATCAGGTAGTGTGATGCCTCCAGCTTTGTTCTTTTTGCTTAGGATTGTCTTGGCCATGCAGGCTCTCTTTTGGTTCCATATGAATTTTAAGGTATTTTTGTCCAGTTCTGTGAAGATCTTCATAGATAGCTTGATAGGGATAGCGTTGAGTCTATAAATTACTTTGGGCAGTATGGCCATTTTCACAATACTGATTCTTCCTAACCATGAACATGGAATGTTTCTCCATCTGTTTGTATCCTCTCTTATTTTCTTGAACAGTAGTTTGTAGTTCTTGAAGAGGTCCTTTACATCCTTTGTTAGTTGTATTCCTAGGTGTTTTATTCTCTTTGTAGCAATTGTGAATGGGAGTTTGCAGAATAACTCTCTGTTAGTCTGTTATTGGTGTATAGAAATGCTTGTCATTTCTGCACATTGATTTTGCATCCTGAGACTTTCCTGAAGTTGCTTATTAGTTTAAGGAGATTTTAGGCTGACATGGTAGGGTCTTCTAATTATACAATCTTGTCATCTGCAAATAGAGACAATTTGACTTTCTCTTTTCCTAATCCAATACTCATTATTTTTTTTTCTTTCCTAATTGCTCTGGCTAGAGCTTCCAATATTATAATGAAAAGGAGTGGTGAGAGAGGGCATCCTTGTCTAGTGCCAGATTTCAAAGGGAATGCTTCTAGTTTTTGCCATTCAGTATTATATTAGTTGTAGGTTTGTTGTAAATGGCTTTTATTGTTTTGAGATATGTTCCTTTGATACCTAGTTTATTGAGTGTTTTTAGCATAAAGGGCTGTTGAATTTTGTCCAAGGTCTAATCTGCATCTATTGAGATAATCATGTGGTTTTGTCTTTGGTTTTCTTTATGTGGTGAATTACATTTACAGACTTGCGAGTGTTGAACCGGCCTTGCAACCCTGGAATAAAGCCTGCTTGATCATGATGGATAAGCTTTTTGATGTGCTGTTGCCATCAGTTTGCCAGTATGTTATTGAAGATTTTTGCATCTATGTTCATCATGGATATTGGCCTGAGGTTTTCTTTTCTTGTTGAGTCTCTCCTGGGTTTTGGTATCAGGATGATGTTGGTCTCATAAAAATGATTTGGGAAGGATTCCGTCTTTTTGTAATGTTTGGAATAGTTTCAGAAGGAATGGTACCAGCTCCTCTTTGTACAACTGATAGAATTCAGCTGTGAACCTGTCTGGACCTGCACTTTTGTTGGTTAGTAGGCTATGAATTGCTTCCTCAACTTCAGCCCTTGTTTTTAGTCTATTCAAGGTTTCAACTTCTTCCTGGTTTAGGCTTGGAAGGATGCAAGTGTCCAGAAATGTATCCATTTCTTCCAGGTTTACTGGTTTATGTGCATAGAGTTATTTGCAGTAATCTCTGATTGTCATTTGTATTTCTGTGGAATCAGTGGTGATATCCCCTTTATTGTTTTTTTATTGCATCTATTTGATTCTTCTCTCTTTTCTTTTTCATTAATCTGGCTAAAGGTCTATTTTGTTGATGTTTTCAAAAATCCAGCTACTGGATTTGATTTTTTGAAGGGTTTTTGTGTCTCTGTCTCCTTCAGTTCTGCTCTGATCTTAGTTATTTCTTGTTTTCTGCTAGCTTTTGAGTTTTTTTGATCTTGCTCCTCTGGCTCTTTCAATTTTGATGATAGGGTGTTGATTTTAGACCTTTCCTCACTTCTCGTGTGCATTTATTGCTATACATTTTCCCCTAGACACTGCTTTAAATGTGTCCCAGAGATTCTGGTATGTTGTGTCTTTGTTCTCGTTGGTTTCAAAGAACATCTTTATTTCTGCCTTCATTTCATTGTTTATCCAATCGACATTCAGGAGCCAGTTGTTCAGTTTCCATGAAGCTGTGTGGTTCTGAGGTAGTTTCTTAATTCTGAGTTGTAATTTGATTTCCCTGTGGTTTGAGAGACTGTTTGTTATGAATTTCTGCTCTTTTACATTTGCTGAGAAGTGATTTAGTTACAATTATGTGGTCAATTTTAGAGTAGGTGCAATACGGAACTGAGGAGAAGATATTTTCTTTGGATTTGGGGTGGAGATTTCTGTAGATGTCTATGAGGTTCGCTTGATCCAGATCTAAGTTCAAGTTGTGGATATCCTTGTTAATATTCTGTCTCATTGATCTGTCTAATATTGATAGTAGAGTGTTAAAGTCTCCCATTATTGTTGTTTGGGAGTCTAAGTCTCCTTATAGGTCATTAAGAACTTGCTTTATGTACCTGGGTGCTCCTGTATTGGGTGCATATATATTTAGGATTATTAGCTCTTCTTGATGCATTGATCCTTTTACCATTATGTAATGCCCTTCTTTGTCTCTTTTGATCTTTGTTGGTTTAAAGTCCATTTTATCAGAGACTAGAATTGCAACTCCTGCTTTTTTTTTGCTCTCCATTTGCTTGATAAATTTCCTCCATCCCTTTATTTTTAGCCTATGTGTGTCTTTGCATGTGAGATGGATTTCCTGAACAGCACACCAATGGGTCTTGATTTTTTATCCAATTTGCCAGTCTGTGTCTTTTGATTGGGGCATTTAGTCCATTTACATTTAAGGTTAATATTGTTATGTGTGAATTTGATCCTGCAATTTTGGTGTTAGCAATAATGCATGTTTTGTCCATTAGATGACATATTTTTTTCCATTGTGTCAATAGTCCTTGACATTTGGTACGTTTTTGGAGTGGCTGGTACAGGTTGCTCCTTTCCTTGTTTAGTGCTTCTTTCAGGAGCTCCTGTAAGGCAGGCCTGGTGCTGACGAAATCTCTCAGCAATTGCTTGTCCATAAAGGATTTTCTTTCTCTTTCACTTATGAAGCTTAGTTTGGCTGGATATGAAATTCTAGGTTGAAAGTTCTTCTCTTTAAGGATGTTGAATATTGGCCCCCACTCTCTTCTGGTTTGTAGGGTTTCTACGAAGAGATATCTGCTGTCAGTCTGATGGGCTTCCCTTTGTGGATAACCCAACCTTTCTCTCTGGTTGCCCTTAGCATTTTTTTCCTTCAACGCTGGTGAATCTGATGATTATGTGCCTTGGGGCTGCTCTTCTTTAGGAATATCTTTGTGGTGTTCTCTGTATTTCCTGGACTTGAATGGTGGCCTTGCTTGCTAGGTTGGGGAAGTTCTGGATAATACCCTGAAGAGTGTTTTCCAGCTTGGATTCATTCTCTCCATCACATTCAGGTACACCTATCAAATGTAGATTAGGTCTTTTCACATAATCCTACATTTCTTGAAGGCTTTGTTCGTTTCTTTTCACTCTTTTTTCTCTATTCTTGCCTTCTTGTTTTATTTCATTGAATTGATCTTCAATCTCTGATATCCTTTCTTCTGCTTGGTCAATTTGGCTATTGAAACTTGTGTATGCTTTGTGAAGTTCTCGTGCTGTGTTTTTCAGCTCCATCAAGTCGTTTACATTCTTCTCTAAGCTGTTTGTTATAGTTATCATCTCATCTAACCTTTTTTCTAGGTTCTTAGTTTCTTTGCATTGGATTAGCACATGTTCTTTTATCTCAGAGAAGTTTGTTATTACCCACCTTCTGAAGCCTATTTCTGTCAATTCATCAGATTCATTCTCCATCTATCTTTGATCTCTAGCTGGTAAGGAGTTGTGATCCTTTGAGGGAGCAGAGGCATTCTGGTTTATAGTGTTTTCATTCTTTTTGTGCTGGTTTCTTCACATCTTATTGGCTTTATCTATTTGTGGTGTTTGTAGTTGGTGACTTTCAGATGGGGTATCTGAGTAGACATCCTTTTTGTTGATGACGAAGTTATTTCTTTCTGTTTCTTAGTTTTCCTTCTAATAGGCCCCTCTGCAGCAGGACTGCTGGAGGTCCACTCCAGACCCTGCTGGACTGGAGATCACCTGCATGGGTTGCAGAACAGTAAGGGCTGCTGCTGGTTTCTTCTTGTTATCTTCATCTCAGAAGGCACCTGCCAGATGTGGGCCTGAGCTCTCCTTTTTGAGGTGTCTCTTGGGTATACAGGGATTGGGGAGCTGCTTGAGGAGACAGTCTGTCCCTTATAAGAGCTCAAGTGCTGTGCTGGGAGCTCTGTTGTTCCATGCAGAGCTGCTGGGCAGGTACTTTTAAGTCTGCTGCAGCAGAACTCATAACTGCGTCTTTTCCATGATGCTCTGTCCTAGGAAGGTTGGCTTTGTTTATAAGTTCCTGTCATGCTGCTGCCATTTTTCATAGATGCCCTGCCCTGCACAGAGTAGTCTAGTCACAGTCTGCCAGCAGAGGTGTTGCTGAGCTGCCACAGGCTCTGCCCAGCTGCTGTGTGAACTGCCTCGGTAGTGGCGGACTGCTTCAGTAGTGGCATTCGCCCTTCTCCCAACTAAGCTGAACTGTCCTGGGTCCAGCTATGCCTGCTTGGAAACTCTCAATCCAGAGTATTTCAGATTGCTTGTTTTGTGGGGGTGGTACCCACTGAGACAGATCACCTGGCTCTCTGTCTCTGTACCCTCCCTTTCAGTTGAATGGGTGGCTCTGTCTCCCAGGCGTTGCAGGCACCAGTTAAAATGGGTCCCCCAGATTTGTGTGAGTTCCTGTGCACCAACCCAGCACTGGCTGAAACTGCCGTGCTGAAAATTCATGGCGCTTTTTGGCCCTGGAATCTCCTGGTCTGTGGGCAGTAAAAATGTGTTCAGAAATGCAGTGGGCACTCACTCTCTGCATTGTTCTTGCTGGTAACTGTACTCCGGAACTGTTCCTATTCGGCCATCTTGGATCCTCCCCCACCTCTAGTGCATTTCTAAAGAACTAAAAATAACACATAATTTATAATGAATGCTTACAGTTCACTTAGCATCTGGTATGTATCTCAGATACAGAGCTGCATATATAGAAATAGACATTTAGACATACAGATATAAACATAGAGGTACAGATAATAGATGCAGATATATCTGTTGCTATATCATCTGGTCTCTAACTAGATTGCAAATTTGTTGAGGTCTATATTAGTCTGTTCTTATGCTGCTGATAAAGACATAGCCAAGACTATGTAATTTATAAAGAAAATGGGTTTAATGGACTCACAGTTCCATGAGGAACTGCAGAGGCCTCACAATTATTGCAGAAGGCAAAAAGCACACCTTACACGGCAGCAGAGAAGAGAGAAAGCTTGTCTAGAGAAACTCCCCTTTATAAAACCATCAAATCTCATGAGACTTATTCACTCTCTGAGAACAGCATGGGAAAGACCCACCCCATGATTCAATTACTTCCTACTGGGTCCCTTCCAAGACACATGGGAATTGTGGTAGCTACAATTCAAGATGAGATTTGGGTGGGGACACAGCCAAACCGTATCAATGTCCTATCTGATTATTCTTCACAAGCTACTTATGACTAACCTTAGGCCATCTTGCTTTGATATTGATGGTTTTCTGTGGTTAAATGGACAACAATAACTGCATACATACATACACATATATATGTATAACACATATATGTTTATAAAATAAAATAAATTAGTAAACATTTTTGTCATTCACTCATATATTTATCAGAATAAAACATAAAGCTATTTGCTAATTATCTTCAAGGCTATTTCATTTTTTGTTGACTCATAAAAACATCTTGATGACTCACAAAAAGTTTCATGAAATGTCTGAATCACTCAGCAAGTGGTTCTTCACAGACAAGGAAAATTGGCCTTCTGAAAAACAAAATATACAAAAGAAGTATATAATAGCAGTGCTTAAGATCAATTTCTGCATGAACTATAGTAACTAGGAAATTCACCACTTATATCCTTTAGGGAACAATCTTCTAAGAAAGAACTTAGTGAGATTTCATTTGTGAGGTGTACCAAGTTTTATGACATAAGAAGTTAAACCTAAAGATACATAAAATAATTCTAATGCTAGTACGTCAATCTTCAAAAATGTTACTTTTATACTGTGAACGTGAAGACATCTTCTGTAAATATTTTGATTTTAAAATTCTTGTTATTGGCCGGGTGTGGTGGCTAATGCCTGTAATCCCAGCACTTTGGGAGGATGATGTGGTTGGATCACCTGAGATCAGGGGTTTGAGACCAGCCTGACCTACATGGCGAAACCCCATCTCTACTATAAATAGAAAATTAGCCAGGTGTGGTGATGCATGCCTGTAATCCCAGCTTCTTGAGAGGTAGGAGAATTGCTTAAATCCAGAAGGAAGAGGTCACAGTGAGCCAAGATCACACCATTGCACTCTAGCCTGGGTAATAAGAGCAAAACTCCATCTCAAAAAAAGAAAAATTATTATTGGTAGTTGTAAAATAAATATCAAAGCTACTTGGAAAGAATAAAAAATTAATAAATGCAATCTGCATAACATGTTTCATGGGTGTTTGTAATAGATATCCATAACTGGGAAAAATAAAACTCAGGCTCTGCATAATGAAAATACTGGAATAAAACATTGACTAAACTATAATTGAAAAAGAAAATCACTAGAAATGGTGAAATAAACAAAGGAAACCAGTTTAGGCTTGATTTATATATATATATTATTACAATAATTTTCTACTTTTACTTTGCTATTTTCAAGATGACAGATCACATAGAAGGTAAATTATTCATTCACATACTTTCTTTTAATTTATTTGAGGATAACAAATCAAATTATAAAATAAGGAAATGTACTGACTTCTGCATGTCTAAATAAACTTGCCAGGACTAGCATTAGGCTTTGCTCATAGCAGATACTTTAATCATTGCCTCTTCAATTGAAACATTTCTACCTGCTTTTCTCTTAGGCATCCTCTTGTGGAGATTGAAGTCTACTGCCACCTGAAAAAGCCTCCTCTTTAATAAGGGTTTTGTTGGAATGGCCTCCAAACAGTCTGCGTTCAGGCTAGGCCCATACAAAAAGGCTTGTTTCTTCTGAATAACAGGAATATACCTTTCTTGGATAATGAGAACCAAGTAAATTTCTATGTGACTTCCAGAATTCTCAGGTGGCTCCACAAACCTCAATTAAGCATAGCTTCTGTGGGTCACTGCGCTAGATGTTAGTGACACCAAAGGTTGGTAAGTATACTAGTGTATTCATAGAATTAATTATCTTATAAAAAAATTAACAAGCTAACATAAAACCATAATAGTGGAGTTTAAAATCAATAATGCTTTACTTGATCTGCTTTCTGGCTACTACTGGTGCTAGGGAGCATAAGAATAGTAAAATAAAGTTAGTCTAAGAGAATAATAAAAAAATTTAAGAATAATACAGAAATTGAGCAATTTATTTAAAGGGTTTGGGCTATTTGATTATCAAGAATATCCTCCAGAGAGAGTGGAAATGATTAAACTCTAGGAAGCTAAATTGAGGGAAATATAATTTGCTTTATTCTTTCTCTTTCTCTTTTATTTTTGTACTCATTTTCACTCATGATTAATCCTACCACTCTAATTTATTTTGTAGAACTAATTATTTATGACCCCTTTATCTTTTTTTTTTCTTTTCCCAGATGGAGTCTCACTCTGTCTCCAGGCTGGAGTACAATGGTGCAATTTGGGCTCATTGCAATCTCGACTTCCCAGGTTCAAGCGATTCTCCTACCTCAGCCTCCAGAGTAGCTGGGACTACAGGCCTATGCCACCATGCCCAGGTAATTTTTGTATTTTTTAGTAGAGACGAGGTTTGACCATGTTGACCAGAATGGTCTTGATCTCTTGACCTTGCGATCCTCCTACCTCAGCCCCCCAAAGTGCTGGGATTACAGTCATGAGCCACCTCGTCCAGCCCCCTTTATCATTTTCTAGAATAAAACTAGACCATCTGCTTAAATAGCACTGCTACTTAAGTTATCATGGGGCAATTACATTTCCTCCATTGGTGAATTCACTGTGAACTGTCAGTGCAGAGATGAAAGTGATCAATAGCCTCTTTCTTTATTTTTTTGAGATGGAGTTTCACTCTCATCACCCAGGCTGGAATGCAATGGTGCAACCTCAGGTCACAAGGACCTCTGCCACGGTGGTTCAAGCTATTTTCTTGCCTCAGCCTCCCTAGTACGTGGAATTACAGGCACCTGCCACCATCCCCAGCTAATTTTTGTATTTTTGGTAGAGACAGGGGTTTCACCACATTGGCCAGACTGGTCTTGAACTCCTGACCTCAGGTGATCCACCCACCTTGACCTCTCAAGGTGCTAAGATTATAGGTGTGAGTCACCGTGCCAGACCCCCATTGGCCTCTTAATACAATCTTATTAATGAGAAGAAGGTGATGGTCTTTCTGTAAACAAATTAAATGTCTTGACAGTTTGCATTTGAAGAAAATTCTTTCAGATTCCAAATATACATTCTTACTAATATGTTATATCAGCTTCTACTATGTTAGACTGTTTCTAGAACAATCATATCAGAAAAATACTATGGAAAAAATAAATTTCTACCTTTATAAACAAATTCTATAGTGCATACTATGCCTCTTATTATCATGTAATTTAGTTTTTATAATTGCAAACAATATGTATACTGTTACAAGATATACATTTATTTCAGCTATATCATTCATTCTCAATTTGTGCATATTTTCACATGTCATTCTAATGTCAATATAATATTCCTTTAATTTAACATAGAACAGTCTACATATCAATTTTGTCAGAATTGGTAATTTGAACTTTTTCAGTTTTCAGTTAAAATATATAATGCAGCTATAAGCATTTTTGCACAACTAGGATTTTCTTCACCCTTACACTTTCCCCATGGGATAGTTTCTGAAAATAGTAGTATTAGGTAAAAGAAGATCATGATTTTTATTACTTATGTCATGAGTTGTCAACTTACTCTTCCAAAATATTGCACTAATTTCCAGTGCCATCAGTTGTGTATAAATCTACTTACTCCCAACAACCATGTTTATGTTATGTTTCTGTCAATTAAAATATTTTTTCTTATATAACAGGGTGGATATCGTATCTCCTAATGATGTCGTTTAGCATTTTACTAATTTGTTGGTGAGTAGACATTTAAAAACGTACTTGTTTAGTGTTCACAGCTCTTTTTAGTGTATGCCTAGTGCCTGGCATATAGAAGGAGATAATAAGTGTTCGTAGAATGATTGAAAAACAAATGAGTAGTTCTTTGACCATTTATTGACTAGAGTGGTATTTTGTAAATTTGATCCAAATCTAACCCCCAAATATTTTCAAAATCAAACTCAAACGTGTTTGTTATAACTTTGAGAAGAGTGTATCTCATTATCTTTCTTTTTAAATTATGTTATATACATATTTTTTATATGTAATGACTGATACATGTCACCCTTAAAACATAAAATTTCATTTTCTTATTGCAGTTGGGATAAGTATACATTTTACATTATTCTATTGTCTTATTGTTTTAAAAATAATTTAATCTGTAATGTAATTAGAATGTATTGAAAAAAAGAGATTTAATTGGATATGTTTTTTCATGATTATATTTTATTAATATTGTTTACTAAATACCATTTTAGAAATTTGTCTTCAAAACTTATCAACAAAAAACCTCACATTATGATTACAACTTAAGTACATGTGTTATAAAAATGATTTTATTGAAATTTATGTTGAAACAACTTACTTTTTAATCTGTAAATTCAAGGTATGCAACATGATGCTTTGATACACATACTGAAATGATTATTAAGTAAGTAAGTAATGTAAGGAATGCAACATAGCCATCACTTTCCATAGTTAGGGTGTGTGTGTGTGTTAAGAACACCCAATATCTACTTTCAGCAAATTTGTGACATACAATATAGTATTAGCAACTGTAGTCTTCCTCCTGTATATTAAATCTCAAGACTTAACTATTCTATATAACTACAAGTTTGACCTCCATCTCCCCATTTCCTTCCCTACCTTGCCCCTGGCAATCACTTTTCTACTCTCTGTTTCTATGAATTTGACCTTTTCTTTTTAATATTCCATATATAAGTGAGACCATGACGTATTTTCATTTCCACAAACATGTCTGCTTTGGATTCTTGTCTCCTTACTAGCTGTGTAACCTTGGCTAATTCAGGTAATGTTTTTAAGTCTCATCTATAAAATGAAGAGAATAATAGAACAGGCTTAATAGGATTGTTATAAGAATTGGAAGAGATGACACAATATTACTCACTGCTTAATACAGTGAGTATGTGGCTTTCAGACAGAACACAACGTTAATAGTTATCCCTGCTTCAGGTGTATCATTTCAATCTTCAACCAAGTGCAATGAACTGTTACCCTTTTGTTGTATTTTCAATCACATCTCTATTATATCTTATATGTTTTAACATAATATGGGCTACTCAGTATGAATAACATTTAAATTTCTTTTTTAACTTGAATTTTATTAAAATATAAACTTCTTATATCATTGTATAAATAAACATTTTCATACCTATGTAGTGGTCAATAATTAAGAAGCACAATATATTGCTTAAACATCACTTTGTTACTGAGAATTAAAGTTGTCCAATGGTTCACCATTAAGGTAAATCACTGGCATTCCTTGCTCATGTATCCTTGTCTGTATCTCTTATTATTTCCTTGGGATAAATTGCTTCAAATTTCCTTGGGATAAATTGCTTCAAGAAGAATTACTGAGATAGATTTCCTAACACTGAATTGCTGTCAAAACTTCATCTAATTTATGATGTAAATAGAAGTTCCTGTCTCACTATAACTCTTCCTGCATTAAGTATATATATATATATACACATATATATATATATATATGTGTATATATATATATATGTGTGTGTGTGTGTGTGTGTGTGTGTGTGTGTGTGTGGTGTGTGTGTAATGTGTTATATATATATATATATATATTTTTTTTTTTTTTTTTTTTTTGAGATGGAGTCACACTCGTTCACCAGGCTTGAGTGCAGTGGTGCGATCTTGCCTCACTGCAACCTCCGCCTCCTGGGTTCAAGCAATCCTCCTCTCTCAATCTCCTTCTGAAGTAGCTGGGATTACAGGCATGCACCACCATGCATGGCTAATTTTTGTACTTTCAGTAAAGACAGAATTTCACCATGTTGGCCAGGATGGTCTCCATCTCCTGAACTCATGATCTGCCTGCTTCGCCTCCCAGATTGCTAGGATTACAAGAGTGAGCACACCGTGCCCGGCTACATTAAGTATATTTTTATAATCTCTGCCTGTTTGCTAATATAAATATGGTATCTCTTTGATGTTTTAATTTGAATTCGACTCCTAGTGTCAATATTCTTCAATAGGAATTAACTATTTGATTTTCCTCTTATGCAAAGAGCTCCTATAGGCAACTAGTGGATATTTGTGTTTGCCTTTTTCTCCTGTAATGATTTCTCAAATATAAAAAATATTCTGAAGTTTCTCTTCAATTGATTTTATGATACTTTTTAATATATAGACATTGTCATTTGTAATGAACCCAAATCTGCCAACATTTCCTTGGAATTTTTATAAGTTATGTTTTTAATGTCTTTTTATATCTAAAATTCTTTCACTTGAATCTTCAACTGGTTGATTCACCTATTTTTATACATATAAATTTATATTATGAGGGCAATTTATTTTTATGGATTATGTAATATGAGGGTCTAACTTAATTTTTCTCATTTTTTTCACTCACTGACTGCTTCTTTTTCTACTCTTTTAAGATGACACTTTTATAATATAGAGACACATTTTATAACTGCTCCTTCTTAATAAAATATAATATATATGCTACAGTTTGAATGTGTTTCCTAAAATTTATATATGTTGAAACTTAAACACTAATTTAATGGTATTAAGAGATGTGCCTTTATGAGGTGATTAAATCAGGAGGGCTGAGCTTTCATGGATGAGATTGGGACCCTTTAAAACAACATGAGGCAGAGAGTTTACTCACTTCTGCTCTTCTGCCACGTAAGGACATAGCATTTGCCCCTACTGCCATGAGAGGATGTAGCAAGAAGACCTCTCCAGACACCTAATTCAAGTGCCTTGATGTTGGATTTCTCAGCCTTCAGAACTGTAAGAAATAAATTTTTGTTCTTTGTTAAGTCACCCAGTTTATGGGATTTTGTTATAGCAGCACATAAAAACTAAGACAATGTATTAATCATAAAAATATTGGGAAAAACATTTAAAGAACATAATTAATTATCTTTAATCTTATAAGACTCATGATAGTCTATCTAACAATGCTGGTATATCTTTTTCTAAATATACAGATGTAGTTATAGAACTATTTGGCCCACAAATACAATACAATAATGTGCATTTTAGGCCTTTTATTCTTCATTGGACAAATATTTATTTTCCTTCTGTTCTGTTTCGGGCATCGTGCTAAGTGCTAGGAATACAATGATGGGGCTGAGAGAAACTGCTCTCATAAAACTTATCAACAAACGCTAATAGTAAAAAAATTTTTTTTTAATTACATGAACAGTTTATTGCATTTCTGATAATTGGAACAAAAGAAGAAAAGAGAATGCCTTGAGAATGTAACAGAAGAACCTTAGATTTCTGCACATATTCCAGGAAGGTGTCTTTGTTTTAAGTCCTAAAGTATGAGCAAAGTTAGATAAACCTTTCTAGGCTATGGTGATTTCTCTAAGCCCTTAGGAAAAAATAAAACAAAGAGCAAAGAAACAAAAAGAAACCTCACTGAACTTCTGTCAGTGCCCTGGAAGCGAATATTGACCCATCAATTAAGATTGCCAGTGTAATCATTAGGTATACTTGTAGATATACCAAACTGACCTGACTACTAAACTATTACATCTAATAAACTACTTGGAAAAAATAGTAGTATTTAATTTAAAATTTAGAAAACAAGTATTTGCTTTACAAAGGATTTTAATAATTTTTAAAATATATTTTTAAAACTCTAGAAGCATTTAAAAAGAAATTTATTTACAAAAATATAATGAATTTGAAGCTCCCTGAAACCACATTTCTAGTACAAATAAGGTAATTCTGTGTTCAGTATTTACAAACATATTTGCTTTCCTCTCATTCTACTGTGTCTGGCATTCTAAATTGTACTAATGTTTTAAGAAACATCAATACCAGCAAAGAAATCTATACAACCAGAATATTGTTATATCAATAAAAATAAAACATGCCTTCTGGCAATATGTGATCAGAATTTATGTGGTAGTGGTTAGAGTAGTGGACTTAAAGTAACCCAGTTTTGAGTTTCAGTCACCTTGCCACTTATTACCTGAGTGTCCTTGGAAAGTCGTCTTACTTTTCTGAATATATTCTTCTATTATTTAAGATACTCAGCTAGTCTACAGCCACATGGTAAATTTTACACGAGATTTATAAAGACAGTTTGCAAAGCATTCAGCTATTTGTATTTTTATGTTCTCCATGGTTTATGATTGACTTATACTGACCGTATACCTTTTAGTACAATTGTTCGCCAAATATTTGGGAATTAAACCTATTATCTTCAATGAGATCAAGAGCTACAAACCCCAATTTCAAAGTTTAATTGTATGTCCTATGAATCAAATCCCAGTCACCTTTTGGTAATGTTTAATAGTTATTTAGAACTGTATATGCAATCTTGATACCGCTTCAGTAGAAAGGATACTGTAAAGGTGGCCAAAGAAGCAGACATTTTACCCCCGTGGTTCACAATTATGGAAACACCTGGGCCAAAAAAGAATTGTCTATTGATTCACTATGATAATTCATGAGACTGAAGAGCCCTTCATATTTTCATCCTTGCCAGAAAGCAGGGTAATGATCTTCAAGTGACTATAGAGTAACGCAAAAATGATTATCACTTAAAAAAATATCTCATACAATGATTGTTTTGAAAGAAATACTGCTTGTGTGAACAGCTGCTTTACTTGACTTGAAAATATCTGTATGTGTCCTGTTAACCCATTTTCTTTAGGAGTGCAAGATGAAGCTTCAATCATGCTAAGAAATTGAGAGAAGCTTCTGCTGGATTGTTGGTTTAAATTTCTACTGATCTAGGATTATTTTTCTAAAACAGTTAAATATTGTTTCTTTATAACATAGCTCAGTGAAAATCTATGCCCAGATTTGTACGTTGTTGATAGTTAAAATAACCTAACTGCAGAAGTAGATAAATTACCACATTTATTAAAATCTCAAATATGTTAAGCCAAATTAATAATGCATCATAAATTTTTGCTTACATACATTAAGATTCTAGACCATGAGGATTGCAATCTTCATATAATACCTTGCAGGATTTAGAAATGTGAAGATTTAGAAAAAAATAATATTACTACTTACTTGTATATTAGACATTCCCTAGATGTAGAATAAAGAACCAAACTCTCAAGAACACTCTTTAAATCCACTTTTCCCAAGTCTGCTTAAAATTTTATTTAGGGACATTGTTTTAAGATATTACTATTAAGAGACACTCAGATACGGTTCTGACTTCCTTCATTTATTATCTCTTCAATTGTTATCACAACCCTGTTAACCAGGTAGTTAGGATCTGCATTTTACAGATATCATATTAAGGTTATAAAAAAATCAAGTAATGTATTTGGGCACAATGGCTCACACCTGAAATCCCAGCACTCTGGGAGACCAAGGCAGGTGGATCATTTAGGCCCAGGAGTTTGAGACTAGCCTGGACAATATGGCAAAACCCTTTATCTACAAAATACAATAAAATTAAAATAAAACTAACTTAGTCAATGTATAAAAATGGAATTTATAGCTAGATCTGACTCAAAGTCTATTCTGTCTATGCTGTCTTAGGAGAGAAATAAGAAATAAAGAGGCAATGTGCTAAAGATAGAGAAGAAGATTTCAAACAATTGCTGGGAATTGTCCTTTTTCAGAGAAGTCATTTTACTGATAAATCACTGTAGTTTCTCTAAAAAGAAGAAGAGACTAGTTATTGTTACAAGTTGTTGTACTTAGTACTTAAGAGATTATACAGCAGTAATACTGACAGATAAGAAATTAATCTGAGATTCTCAAATCAAATAAAATCACTAGTAGAAAGTATTTATTCTTGATTAAAATCTGTAAATAGTTTACTCTGAACTGTATCATGGTGATTTTATTATAATAAGTAGTACATATCATGAAAGCTGGTGAAAGACTACAAATAGCTTTGCCACTAGGATTTTAGTTGCCATGGAAGTTACCTAGCGAAGCCTGAGGTTTGTTCCAGGTGGGGAATAATGGAAGATATACCAATTTCAAGAGTAAAAATACCCAGCTTTCAGTCATAAATTTGAAGGTTATTGAAGGATGCCAGGATGGAGACAGTTCAGTCATTGTATTCCTCATCTCTAGGAATTCTAATTTTTTTTAAATTTGTATTTCTTCATCAAATTTTTTGTTTAATTATTCTTTTCCAAATTTTATTTAATTTTTATCCTTGTGTTTTCACAGTTCAGTGAACTTCAAGAGGATTATTTTGGGTTCTTTGTCTATCATGTCTTAGATCTCACTTTCTTTAGGGTCCATTTTTGGATTATTGTCAGTTCCTTTTGGAAGTGTTGCGATTTCCTGAGATATTGTAATCCTTATCTCCTTCTTGATGTCTATATATTTGAGGAGATATCTACTTTTTCTGTCTTTTACAGGCAATAAATGACCCTGGTTCTTGCTTTTTCATGCACATAAGATAATATCTTATGGGGTTTGTGATTATGCTTCTGTAATCTATAACCAGGTGAACACTTATACCCAAATCTTGATGTGATTCTGATGTAATGTAAGTTCTGAGCAAGTGTAACATAATTTTTTTTTAATGTACTAAACCCCTACCACCTTCAGAGAAGCAGTGGGCTGAAATATTTTGTAGAGCAGTCTGAGAGAACCACTCTAAAGAGCTACTTCCAGGCTGTAGGTCTTGGTCTGCCCACATATATTTTGGGTTATTTTCTAACCCAAAGTAGAAAAAGGAAGTTCTATATTTTTGTGATAGAAATATTTTATTTTTAACATAGAAATTTTACTCTCTAAAAGTTTACTCTTAGGTCTATGATTCATTTTCATGTTAATTTTAGTGTACATGCAAATTAAGAGTTGAAATTAGATTTTCTCCATATGGATAACCCATTGATACCATACCATTTATTGCAGATACTCTTTTCGACATTGAATTACCTTGATATTTTGTTGAAAAATAATTAACCATATATATGTAGTCTAATTTCCTGATACTTTATAATCTGTTTTTTAAGAGCAGGGGTACATGTGCAGGTTTGTTATATTATAGGGGAACTCACGTCATGGGGGTTTGTTATACAGATTTCATCACCCAGGTGTTAAGCCTAGTACCCATTATTTATTTTTCTGAGCCTCTCTCTCCTCCTCACCTCCACCCTCAAGTAGGCCCCAGTGTCTGTTGTTCACCTCTTTGCATTCATGTGTTCTCCCACTTATAAGTAAGAAGATGTAGTATTTGGTTTTCTGTTTCTGTGTTAATTTGCTAAGAATAATGGCCTCCACCTCTATCCGTGTTCCTTCAAAGGACATGATCTCCTTCTTTTTTATGTCTGTATAGTATTTCATGGTATATATGTAACACATTTTTCTTCATCCAATGTACCACTGTTGGACATTTATGTTGATTCCATGCATTTGATATTATAAATAGTGCTACAATGAATATGGACATACATGTGTTTTATGGTAGAATGATCTATATTCCTATGAGTATATGCCAGTACTGGGATTGCTGGGTTGAATGGTATTTCTGTTTTTAGGTCTTTGAGGAATTACCACACTGTTTTTCATAATGGTTGAACTAATTTACATGCCAAGCAGCAGTGTATAAGCATTTCTTTTCCTCTGCAACTTCACCAGCCCCTATTATTTTTTGGCTTTTTAATAATAGTCATTCCAATTGGTGTAAGACAGCATCTCATTGTAACTTTGATTTGCATTTCTCTAATAATCAGTGATGTTGAGCATTTTTTTCATAAGATTATTGGCCACATGTATGTCTTCTTTTGAAAAGTGTCTGTTCATGACCTTTCCTCACTTTTTAATAGCGTTGTTTGTTATTTTGCTTGAACATTTGTTTAGGCTCCTTGTAGATGCTAAATATTAGAACTTTGTCTGATGCATTGTTTGCCAGAATTTTCTCCCATTCTGTAGACTGTCTGTTTAATCTGTTGATAGTTTCTTTTGCTGAGCAGAAGCTTTTTAGGTTAATTAGATCCCATTTGTCAATGTTTGCTTTTGTTGCAAATGATTTTAGCATCTTCATCACAAAACTTTTGCTCATTCCAATGTCTAGAATGGTATTGCTTAGGTTGTCTTCTAAGGCATTGTGTCTAAAAGTCCTAGTCCTTAGGGTTTGTTTTTACCCATAAAGAAGCAATAATAACTGCGACAGACTCTAGTTGGTTTTTGTTTTGTTTTTGTTTCTGTTTCTTAGGCAAAGTCTGGCTCTGTCACCCAGGCTGGAGTACAGTGGTGCAATCTTGGCTCACTGAAACCTTTGCCTCCTAGGTTCAAGAAATCCTCCTACCTCAGCCTCCCAAGTAGCTGGGACTATAGGCATGCCACAGGGTGTCCAGATAGTAAATTATGTCAATTATATAAATGTATTAAAATGATATTTAAAAAAATAAATTCAGCCCTAGCAAATGGCTTGCTGCAATCTTATGCAAGACCTTGACCTAGAACTGCCTAGTTAATTAAACTTTTCCCAGATCCCTAACCCACAGTGACTATGAAATTATAAATGTTTATAGTTTCAAAGCTGGAAATTTGCTGTAATTTGTTACCTAGAATCATTGCAACTAGAATTTCCTCTACCTGATAAAGGAGATCTATGAAAAAGCATATAGCTAATAGCACATGTAAGAAAATTCAATGCTTTTTCCCTGCATGAGGGACAAGGCAAGTGTGTCTGTTTTCACCACTTTAATTCAACAAGAGACTTACATGGATTTTTTTTTTCTAGTTTCTCTGGCTATAATCAGTGCAATAATGTAGGAAAAAGAAATGTTTAAATCTACATTGTAAACAAAAAAAGTCAAACTCTATTCACAGCTTATTTTCTCTGTAGAAAATCTTATGAAATATTTAAATAAACCTGTAGACTTAGTAAGTGAGTTGATCAAAGTTGTAGGATGCAATACTGACCTACAAAAGTCACCCTTATTTCTATTACTAATAATGAACAAGAAAAAGTTGACATTTTGAAAATATTATTTAGAAGAGCATCGAAAATATAAAATACTTAGGGATAAATGAGACACAAGGTATGCAGACTAGTACAGTGGAAACCTCAAAACATTGCTGGGGGAAATTAAAGAGGACTTAAAGACGTTGAGGGATATATAATGTTCCTGGATTGACAGACTTAATCTTTTTAAATTACTACTAAGATATAATTTTTCTCCAAATCGCTCTATAAATGCAATGGATTCTCAATCAAAATTCCATAAGACACTTTTTTTTTTCTGGCAGAAATTGACAAACTCCTCCAAAACTCATATGGATATTGAAAGGACCTACAAAAGCAAAAACAACTTTGTAAAAGAGGAATAATGTTAGAGTATTTATGCTACTCAACTAAAACACTTATATAAAGCTTCCAAAATCCAAAATTCAAACAGTATTGTATTGGCATGTGAGATAGAAAAAAAGATCAACAGAACAGAGTGAAAAACTAGGAATTCACAGACACACACACACACACACACACACAAACACATAATTGATTTTGACAAACGTACAAAGACAATTCTATGGAGAATAGTCTTTTAAATGTGGTGTCAGAATTATTAGATATCCATATGCAAAACAATAAACCTCAATCTATACCTCATAAATACACACAAAAATCAAAATATATTAGAGTCCTACATGTAAATTCTGTACTTCAAACACTTCAAAAATAAAACATAAGAGAAAATGTAATCATGGGTTACCCACTGGTTTCTTGGATATGACATTAAATGCATGATCTATAAAGAAAAAAATACATAAATTGACCTTCATCAAACTCAGAAACTACTGTTCTTTGCAGACACTGTTAAGAGAATAAAAAGACAAGTGGCAAACTGGGAAACTACATATTTGTAAATCACATGTCTAATAAAATAGTTATATCATGAATGTTTGTTGAATTATCAAAACTTAGTAAGGAAACACACAACTCTATAAAAGATTATCAAAAGATTTCAGTAGACACTTTACTAAAGTTATGCAGATTGCCAATATGCACATGAAAATAAACTGAACAACTTTAGTCATAAGGAAAATTCAAATTAAAACAAAAATGAAGAAATACTAAAAACCTATCATAATATCTAAAATTAGAGGGAGCCAAGATGGCAGACTAGATGCAGTCAGGAAGATCATCTGCCAAGAGACCAGGACTTCCAGAAGACTGGCACATTATGAGCAGATCTTCGAAAGGAAGATATTGAGAGTGGATAGGAGGAAGATGCACACTTTGGGCTCAAGGGGGAGGAAGCTAAAAACCCTGCAAGGGGCTGCTAAGCACTGGGACTCATTTCTGGTCCCTAGCGGCTTCTGGTGAAAGAGCGAAGGGTGGCAGTGGCAGGATTCCAGGTTGTGTAGACCCCAAGGGTGTGGGAATGGTTGCAGTGGAGGATGGCCAGGGCCACCCATCCCCTAAAGCTCACCATGCTCCTCTTGGTGGTTTTGGTTTTCGGTGACTGTTGGACCTGGACAGAAGTGTGTGATCTTGCTTATGAAACTGGGCCAATCTAATCTGAATGCTCCCTTGTCTGCTGGATTTTCCTGAGGCCACACAGTCTGGTTGTTCTTGGGGGCCATCATCAGAGGTCCTTCACCAGCAGAGTGCACCTGACTATCAGAGAGGACCAGAAAACCAGTCCCCACTGACGTGTACCCATTCACCTTCAGACTCCTCCCAACACAGCCTCCTCTCACATGCACTCACCCTCAGTGCCCCCCCATACTGGTTTGCCAGCATACGTGCCTCGGTGGCTCTTGCCTCCCCTCCCCTGCTGGCACACATGTGTGTGTGCCATGGCATCCCTCTGCTGCTGATGTGAGCCCACATGCATAGCCACTCCCACTTCCATGTCACCAGCACGCCTTCCCCAACAATGCACAGCCCGTCTGCCATATTACCACCGATGCTGGTACACATGAGCAAGCAACAATTCCACTGCCGCTGCAGTGAAATATTGCTCCCTGAATAACAAAGAAAAAAAAGAAAACAAACAGAGCCTTGAATACATCTTTTGTTCTAAGAAGTAGACAAAAATTAAATGGTAATGAAAACTTTAAATATTGAGGCTAGTAAGTTTAAATTAAAAGATAATACATCAAACATGAAGAAACTACTTCAACTGACCCTTATAAACCTCAAGTCAGATACACTGAAGTCATATTTTAAACCTTCCTTATACTCCACATTCTATCAGTCACCAAGCACTATAAATTCCACAACTCAGGCATCTTTCAAATGTACCTGCTTCTCTCCACTTCACAGTTATGAGCCACTAACTGCCCCCACCACAGTCAGCTCTTGCATGAACTACTTATTGCTTATGCCTTCTTTCTGGTCCCTCTGCATTTTGATTTGCTCCTTGCCAAATTATTCTCCATACTGAAGCAAAGATGATGTTTGAAAACTTCTATGCTAGCACCTCACTACCATTTTCCCATGATGCAGTTAATGACGGAAACATACTTACATATGACATTTTGGTGTGTATATTTTTATTTGAAAAAATGATAGCTAGATGGATTTTCACCGTATTTTTTAACAAAGTATTTTGATACTCTGACTTATAAAATAGGCTCCGTGAGATATACAGATCTCATTGTCAGGAAGCCCCTCAGGGCTTAAAAAATAAACAGTCATTCTCCACAGCAGCTTGGAACATTGATTTGCTAGTGAATTAATGCTGCATATTGACTTGTGAATACACAACTCTAGGGTGTGAATCAGCAGGTTAACGGTTCCACTCAGCAATTCCACTTATATTGTGTGTAGGTGAATATGTTAAAATATTTGAAGGCTCTAAATCTACCAAATATGACACATAAGCACCAATGTTTGAGTTTTAATGTATATTCATATCCTAATATGTATACACAGTCAGTGCATTAAATGTTACAGAAACCATGCTGTGGGAAACAAGAGAGATTTATTCTTGCCCTCATGGGATGTACAATCCAGGATGGGAGATTAATTATAAGCAAATAATTCTACATACAATTTCTTAAATTACAACCGCTAAGAAAGGTCTTCCTTTATTGAAATCCTGATTCTCAGTGGTACTCTGCTAATGTAATTGCTGCGTGAAAAACCATGGCATTTTCAGTATTGTATTTGTCGATGATGCTTAGGTGGTAGCCAGGATTCTGGACTTTCAAAAAACGATGTTATGATTACCTTTCTTAGCCTAATTATACTTTGTATCTCTGCATTTGACCCACAGGGATATGCCACATGGTACCGTTAGAACAAAAGAATGCGTGAGAGTTAAATTTTGAAGAAAGCAAACTTCGTTCCAGCTCTTTCCAAAGGAAATTATCTAGAATTCTAGAACTAGAAGAGACATTCTTGTTCTAATCATCTTTTCCTCTTCTTCCATGAAGTAAATGAAGCCCAAATAAGTAAAATGCCTTTCCCAAGCTCACTGAGCTATTTTGTAGCAGTGTCTCATAAAAATCATATGAGTTTACTTTTAGAGGGCAAGATTGTGAAAATAAGATAACTCCTTCTGAGAATCTCTAAATTAGTCTTAACTCTTTAGTCTGTTCATTCAATAAATAAATATTTCCTGAGCAACTACTAAGCACAATTCTATGAGGCTATGAGTTGAATGAGACTTGCTCTGTGCCTTTCAGGAGATTACAATGTAGTTCAAAAGATAAATGAAGCAAACAAATTGTTTTAATAAATTGTTAATTGAGTAATAAACACACAGCTTGTCACCACTGTAAAGTTGGGCTATTTTTTATTTAGTATGGGTATTACATGAGATAAAATATCTAAAAGCACCTAAAATCATGGATGATTATCTAATGTTTTTAAAGTTGTTCATTGCTATAAAACCATTAACAAATAAAAAAAAAAGTCTTGGTAAAAGTAGATCAGAGAAGTGGGTACCTATTCATTTTAAGTGACATGTGTAGCTGAACTTATTCTCTGGATAGTTAAGCAGAATGATATAGAAATCTATGTGATCTGGTCCATTTCTGCCTTGGAGGCAGCAGTTTCCCTTCCTGCTGAAGTCTCAAAGCCTCCATCTTCACTGTTTACTGATTCAGCTGATGGACAGGGCCTGAGCTCCCACAGTAATGCACTGATTGCTATTTGCTTCTGGAAATAAATGTTGCTTAACTGAGCTTTATTTATTGATTAGTTGGAATGGGCCCAGACTACCAATGAAGTCTATAGGAGGAAACAAAACATGCCTGCTTTCCAAAAGAAAATGTTAAAAATGCCCCTCTAGTTGTGTTGGTGCTGAAACAAAACTTCCAATGCCAGGAATGTCTTGGGATGTCTCCTTTTTTTCCTATTTAAACAAGACTATAGGGTTGTGACAAGAAGTGGGCAAATAATACCAAACAAATGCATTCAGCAAAGTCTGTCCCACAACTTTGGAGACAGGGGGAATAATCCCACAGATGCTAAATTGCCTGACACATATAGAAGCTGACAAGAGATCCAACCTTCAGTGATTATACAGAATTATTTTCTCTGTAATGCAGAATTCCCAACCCAGAACTTCACTTTATATTATTATTTGCTGTAGGGCTGCTGTCAGCTTCAGGGCAGAACTCTTTCTGAGACTGCAGTGAGCCGCTTAGCCACAGCTGCTTTCAAAACTGGAAGATAACATAAAAGTGAGTAATAACTCCATGTGTTTGAAGGAAGAGCTGTGGGTTAATTTAAGAGAAAGAACAATCTATGTCAGGAAACCTTACCTCTATCTCTCTATTTTAAATGTTCCTAAGTGACAGTAGACAAAACAATAACAGTAGCATTGATATCCATTGTATATTGAATTAAGTGTGAAAACCTTTATATCAATTATTTCTGATTCTCACAGAACTCTGTGACATAGGATGTTTTCCCATTTTGTACATGAGTAAACTGGAGCTCAAAGAAGTTAAGGGACTTGCCTCCATCTATAAAGTGGCAGATCCCATATCTAAACACAGCCTGTCTCATTTCAGAGCTGATGCTCCTTTTAAACTTCATATTTTCACAAACATGACTCCTCACAATTGATACAAAATTTAGGATAGGTGCTACCTCTGAGTGAAAAAGGAATAGTATAGATAAAGTTTCAGCCATAATTTGTATAGTGTTTTATTTCTTAAGGGTAATAATGTAAAGCAAATATGGCACAATGTTAACATTGAAATTTATTTTTGTTAATTGTTTCCATTGTTTTCTGTGGATTTGAAGTATTTCATTTAAAAATTCACTCCCATTAATAAATGATAAAGTTGAACTTACTTCTTTGCTAATGAAATTATACCAAGAATCCAAAACATACTCATAAAATGAAAACAGGATGGCTTCGATAAGAAATTAAACCCTCTCTGTACTCTTTCTACCAATAGAGATTAATGATTGTCATGAATTTAGTCAGCTCCTTTTACATAGAATAAAGACTTTTTTTGGAGATGGAGTCTCACTCTCTTGTTAGGCTGTAGGGCAGTGGTGCGATCTTGACTCACTGCAACCTCAGCCTCCTGGGTTCAAGAGATTCTCTTGCCTCAGCCTCCCAAGTACCTGAGACAATAAGGCCCTTGCCACCATGCCCAGCTAATTTTATGTATATATATTTTTCTTTCCTTCCTTCCTTCCTTCCTTCCTTCCTTCTTCTTCCTTCCTTCCTTCTCTCTCTCTCTCCCTTCCTTCCTTCCTTCCTTTTCTCTCTCTCTCTCCCTTCCTTCCTTCCTTCCTTCCTTCCTTCCTTCCTTTCTTTCTTTCTTTCTTTTCCTTTCTTTCTAGTAGAGACAGGGTTTCACTGTGTTAGCCAGAATGGTCTCGATCTCCTGACCTCGTGATCCAAATGCTTTGGCCTCCCAAAGTGCTGGGATTACAGGCATGAGCCTCTGTGCCTGGCCTCCAAGACGTTTTTTTGATAACAATTACTATATATTAGAAATTTCTTACCTTGCACAATAGTGAGAGGTCATAAAGAACACCTGAAAGCTGAAAGCATGTGAATGGATCTTAACACCCAATGAGAAAAGTGATCATTTAAATATTTTGTTCCCCAGCCTTTTAAAGTTTTGCAAAACATTTAAAGCTCTCTTACTGTTGATTACAAATATGTGAAGATTTTAAGATAAAAATATATTTAGCACATTCTAGTTTAAACTATTAAAACATTGATAATTAATATATTTTTTCTTTGTGAAAATCTGATCAAATTTATTTGAACAGTTCTCGCCTTCTTCTTATAGGATAACTTAACAATATGGGATACACATGTTTTCTATACCTTGGTGAGTTGTCATACTTTTTTCTAAGATTGTATCAGCCTCCAACATGTGATCTTTTGTATTTTCGATGTCAAAATAAATCTCATAGAATTCCCTTAATGTGATGTTTTTGTCAGTGTCATTTTGCTGGAAAATCTTCATCCTTATTGTTGCTATCATATTGCCCATTTGTGTTGATAAATTATTCTTTACTCAGTTTCTCTTGCAGTATATATAAACTTTCTGAATAGCAGCAGTGTGAATATCATCAGTCAGCTACTTATTCTATAATTTCATTTATATTCTATTTGAATTTCATTTCCAGCACTACCGCTTTTTATTTCTTTGCTGTACTTTCATCTTTGTTGACCAATTTCCTCTTTCAGTTGTTTATTTTTGTAAAATTTCATGTGGGTTTGCCACTGACAGGCAAGGAGCCAGAACAACTGCATGCTTCTCTGTCTGACTGTGAACTGCATAACCAATGTGTTCTGACCAGTTAATGGCAGACCTAGAAAAGAGTGATGGGATTGGTATGTGTATATCTGATACTTAGACAGTGATCTGTGGACTGGACACTTGACAATTATTCAATTATTCACATTTATAATAATACACTGCTCTAATTGAAATTTGAGCTATGTTACTGGGGGCACTGATTACTTAGCTAATTCTGTACCTATAATTTGTGCATTTCAGAAGCATGCAAAGTGAAGCCTGCCCATATTCTTGCTGGAAAATATGTATTTCTTATGAAACACTGTAGTGGTATATAGGACATGGGGATGGTCTGAGCATTCTATTCTAGCAGGTGAATTTTAACAGTGACATTGCGCAGAATTTCCAACAGGTGGTGATAATAAAAAGCAGATTAACTAAAAGTTGCTTTTAAATTATTTAACACAATATATTTATTTTTTGCTTGTACTAGGTGTGGGTCACTCCCACTGCCCTCTACCTTGGCGTGCCACTGAAACGTGGTAACCCAAAATGTCATAACAGTTGAAGCCAAGGCTGGAGACTGTTGGTGTCAGGGTTATTATTTTTCTGTGCGTCAATTTCTACATCTATATAAATGTGCTAGCCTAACAGACTCCATCTTAGATGTAAGCCTGACAAATTCCATCTTAGCCTCTCCCTCCCTGTCATTTGTCTTTCTGGTACACAGCTGGATCACGCTGTACTCAGAAACTTGTAACCATTGTAACTACGTCCTGCTTGGTGAGTCTACCTGCTATTGTGCATACCCTACCCCTCTTTGTGATTGATTGTATGGAAAATCCCTCCTGCTAACCAACAATCCTGGGAACCTCCTGCCTCCTGGTTACCAGCTTCTTCCTACTAACTTGCTCGTTCTGCTTCTGTAAAATTCCGCTTTGCCACCCCTCTTCTCTAAGCAAGGTATAAAAAGGAATCAAGCTCCTTCTTCAGGGCCTAGAGAATTTTTGAGCGTTAACTGTCTCTCAGTTGCCAGCAATAAAGGACTCCTGAGTCAACCTCAGAGCATGGTGCCTTCCTTAAAACTTGCTCAGTTACAAAATAAAGAAGAAATCAATATATTCTCATCTTATCTCATGAGCTTGTTGGTGGGATAAAATATAATTATATACATAAAAGCATACAGAAATGTGTGGCGAGAAGGCCTTGATTGAAGACCCAATCTGCAGCTTATTCACAGGATAACTTTGGAGAATGCACTTAGCTTATGAGTTCCAACTTTCAGTTTTGAAAAAATAAATGTAGAATTAGAATCTAATTGACAAGATCAGTTTGACATCAAATAAGTGCTTTGCTAAAAGCAAAATACCAAGCAAAAGTTTATTGCTGTTATGGTGTATTACAGTAAGATGCCTGCCATTCACTCTTACTATGCAATATTATCTTCAATACTCTCTAGTGAAACACTAATACCAGATAAAGATTATTTGGGATCACTGTATTGAAATATAGTCCCCAGACCAATAGCATCAGGAATACCTGGAAACTAGTTGTAAAGGCAAATAATTGGGTTCTGCACATTTAAATTTCTACCAAATCTGAAACTCTGGAGATTGAGCCCAGAAATTTGCATTTTATCTAGTCTTCCTGATGACTGCTTTACAAGCTGAAATTTCAGAACCATTGGTTTGGGACAGCTTTGGTTCTAAGACTCGTCTTCATATTGGTATCAACTAGAATGCTTTAAACAACATTGAGTAATACACCCATATTTTATTTTAATTTAGGTGTAACCAAGGCAGAACGCAAAACTTAAACACATAAAATAACAAGATAACAAGCACTAGATCTCAATTTGCCTAATTGCATAATTATAAACATATCAGGGTACAGACATGATGGAAACATCTTTAGCTTCTTCAGAGAAGTCAAGATTCAGGATATCCTAGAAGACAGGGCAAATTATTTAAGTAGAAAGAAATAGATTTACCTGGGCAAAAAGAAAGCTGCAATGATGTGAAATATGGAAAGATAAGCCTACTCGCTGAAGGGAATACAATAGTTGATTGAATTTACTCTGCACTGGTGAAGAGGAATTCTCTTTTCCTTTTTATAAAGATGCTTATAAAGCAACATTCTAGAAAACGTAGTAAAGTTATTTTTCTCCCACAGAGATGTTGAATCTTTTGGGATTATTCTAGGTATGTGAGAATGGTTTGATATCTTAAAACCAGTTAATGTTATTCACCATATTAACAAGATAAAGAAGAAAAATCATGTGAACATATCACATTTTTCAGAAAACGCATTTGAAAAAATTCAAAACTTAACCATAATATAAGAACTTTCAGAATACTAGAAGTATAGGGGAAATCCTTCTAATACCTAAGAAGCATCCTTAAAAATCCTACAACTAACATCATAGATAATTGTGAAAATCTGGATATTTAGTCCCTAAATCAGGAAAAATGCAAAGATATCTACTCTCACTGGTGCTATTTAACATACTAATAGAAGTTCTGATGAGCATCATAATGCATGAAAAAGAAATAGAAGGGATAGAGATCAGAAAGGAAGAAATAAAGCATTCCCTATCTGCAGTTCATGTAAATATCTATGTAGAAAACTCCAAGCAATCTACAAAATAATCACAAAATGTTACAATAAATTGTAGCCTGGGTTGTAAGACAAATAAAGAGAAATGAAGTGTATAATACTTGGAAATAAACAGGTGAATATGATCCCTATATGCATACAATTTCTATAAAAATGTCAGGATAAGATAATAAAATTTAGTGCATTCAACAGTTTTTCTAAGTTCAACTTTCAAATAATGAGCATTTCTATAATTCAGTAATAGCTAACTAGGAATGCAATAATAATAATAAAATTCCTATTTACTAAGTGTAAGTCTAATAAAAGATCTAAAGGCATTATTCAAGAACAGAAAATTATCTGACCAAATGGAGATACAAATTACCTTCATGGAGAACATAATTTAGGGTCACAAGGACATAATTATTTCTAAATTAATGTATAAAATTAATGCAATTATAATCAACATTTTAATGTTTTTCATTTTTTTGATATAGACCCCAAAATAAACTTTTTAAAAACTGGGAATATATATATATACGTACACATACATACATACACACACACATTTATGTAATTTGGAAGAAGAACAGGAAAGTAGAATTTACCTTACTAAATTAGAATAATTACCCAGAAAGGGATATATTTATATATAAATTTGATTTAGGATATTAGTAGCATTAAAAATTTTTAGGAAATGCTAGATTACTCAGCAAATGGTATTGGTTATCACTGTGTGAAATATTAGCCATACATTGAAAGTAGTGTATTTCAGATGGGCTTAAATATTTATTTTAATATTTAAATTTTAATACTTTAAATTTCCACAAGTTAATATAAGACAACATTTTAATTACCTCGATAGAAAAATATGTCTTAAATAATTCATGAAAAGTATGTTATATAAAAGAAATACTAATAAATATGAGTGCATTTAACTTTCTGTGGGCAAAGAAAAAAAATTTTAAGTTTTCAAAATCAAGCCATAATATATATTTGCAAAGAAAATTACAAATGAAGGATAAGCATCAATAATTAATTTAATATACTGCTACTACTAGTTATGAAATGATATGTAATTCAGTGAAAATGGGGAAGGACTATACAAATGTACTTTATAGAAAAAGAAACCAGAATAGCCATGAAATGGATTAAAATATTTTAAATTCACTCTAACCAGAAAATGCAAATTAAGAAAAGTAAGATTTTCCAAAGAAATACATGGCACGTTGACAAAATTTAAATATTGGAACATTCAATTAATGATGAATATATGAAAAAGTAAGAAATCATGTAACACCCTGGTGGGATAATAATAAAATCTCTTTGGAAACAATTGGTCAGTAAAAAGTACAATAGAAGAGTACGTGTTCTTAAAGAAGCCTCTATACCTGTAGAGGTATACAGAAGTTCTAACACGTCTTCATGGAAATATACAGAGGTGTCCATATAATAAATAATAGAAAATATAAAAAACGTGAATGCTCCTTAGAAACAGAATAAATAAATAAATAAATGATGTATGTCCACCTGCAATAAAATAGTTATTTGTATCTGTAAAGATAATTTCCACTAACATTATTTGAAATAAAAGTCTAATGTCAGTTTTTAAAATTATGTAAACCTTCATTCAAAAGAAATTATGAATATGCAATGTAAAATATCATATTGTATATTTTTATATGTAAATACATATAAGTTATGTGTTGCCATAAGCATTGTCTCTCCCTCTCTGTGATGAACAAAATGAATATAAAATACTGAATTTCTCAGAGAAAAACAGGAATAATATCAAGGAGAGCATCTTGTGAGTTTCACTTTGATCTGTAGTATTCGCTTCTCAAGAAATTAATCTGTAGTAAACCTGATAAATGTTAATATTTTTTAAAATTGAATAGTAGAAGTGTTGTTATTTGGCTTCTTACTCTCTATTCTGTGTTTTATGTATTTTATAATAAAATCTATTAAAAGAGAAAAAATAATAATTCAAATCTCTACCATGAACACATTTCTTTAAAATATGTTTTCAACATGTACACCATATCCTTTCTTCCTCCTGCAAAAGTTCACCATGATTAGGAAGTGTGAGACTAATGCTGAAAAGAAAAATTTCCTTTTATTTCTAGAGGCAATTAAATTTAACACTGGGCCGCCCACTAATCAAAGCATTGAACTCATTTATTCTCTTGACAGATCTTTCTTCTTCTTCAGGTTTCCCATTTCACACAGCAGGGAATCAGGTTTGCTGGAATTCACAACTAATTTCCGGTGTATAACAGAACTACTTCGTCAAAAATCTCATATAATCACATTTTCTAACGCACTACAAAAAGCAAAAAACATGACATTTTCACTACAGCTTCACTGCAAAAATACATAAAAACCCAATATATACGAAAAGTGTGATAGACAAATTACCTTTCTTAAATAAATTAAACATATATTTCAGCTCTAGGATTACATTTTTAATACTGCACCTATCCCACACAACCCATAAAGTTTTTACAATAAAATTTTTGATTCTAAATTCAATAAAATTATAACAAAATTTTGATTCTAAATTCATAAAAGTAGGCTAAAAATATTAGTGGGATCTCTGGGTTTTTACTGTCTTCTATTCCTCTATCCTTTCTGTCACAAAGTCTAATAGTAAGGACTCTCTTCAGTATGGGTTATATCAACTTTACCAGACTCAAGCTAGAAGAAGCCTCAGAGAATATGATGATGAAGATATCACTGTGAAGATGAGCTAAATCCTAGAGAAAGCAAATGGTTTGCTCTAGGACATACTTCCAGAACAGACAAGAGCCAGGGCTAGAATCCAGATAAACCTCTTGTTCCAAGCACTGCTCATGACATGACAGTTCACATTGTCAGGATATTTCAATACTCACAGCTATCACCAGAAACCAAAATAAGTGCTCTTATCTCATTTTTAAACTTCCAGATGACCTGCTTAACTTCAGGCTCTGACTTTGTTGTGTGTTATTTTATTATATCTTTATTACAGAATAGGCTCCTCTGTTAAACTCTCACAGTCCTCTATAATTTTTCCTGAACTTTATTTCCATCTTTTCCCTATCCTCCTCCATTTTATATTAAATATCCTCTTTAGAAAGGATTAAACCATGTGTGGCTTTCAATTATATTGACTGTCTCTTCTCTAAATTCATAAATTCCTGCCCATTATTCTAGGCACATATTAATTCCTATCCACATCATAAAATCTTCTCAGACTATACTCACCCATAATTTCACTATCATTTAATTACCATACTTACATTCTACTTTGCAAAATAAACTACTTAATTGTTTATTGATTAACTCAAAGGCATTGTTGGTTTCTTCACCAATTATTTTCTAAACTCACTTAAACCTAGTAATATATCTTATGATCACTTTGTAATCTCCAGAGTCTAACACAGTGATGATTGATGATCCATAACAAGTGCTCAAAAACTACTTGTAATAGACTAAACTTAATTTAGACATTCAAATTATAGATGATGACTGGTAATTGAAGTGGTCAGTAGATTGCTAAATGATTTGGATTAGCTGCCTGCAATGTGCCAGATCATGAGGGCCAATTGTTTGCCCCACATAGCTCCCAGAAATGGTAGCACACATGACCATATGTTTTCACTGGACAGGGCTAGAATAAAGAATCTAAGGACACAGTGGATTTTTCCACTTGGGAAGTTTAAATGGAAGACAAAGGTATTAGCCTCATAGTGGAATGCTTCTTTATTGATAAAAATCATAACCATATTCAATATATAGTTATAGGAAACATGATACAAAGAGTGAGCAGAGAAACGGATTTCCAAACAGGAGAATGCAATAAACAAGCTAATCGAAAAGGGTGGGAGAGAGAGAAGGAAAGAAAGGAGGAAGGGAGAAAGAGAGGGAAGGAGGGAGGAAGGAAGCGAGGGAGGGAGGAAGGAAGAAGGAAGAAGGAAGGAAGGAAGGAAGGAAGGAAGGAAGGAAGGAAGGATTTCCTATTTCCTAAAAGGAAGTAAGATGTGTGTGGGTGTGTGTGTGTATGTGTGCAAATGTGTGACAGAAAGAGAGACGACCTGAGAAAGATTAGCTCCTGACAACCTATTTCCAGTCTCATGAGACCCAGTTACATAGTTACTTGTTCTTCATGTTGATAAGAATGTCAATTTCACGTAATAAAATTCCCCATCCACATTTCAGCAAATTTTATTGGGTTTATTTTCCTTGTAATTCATTTTCTAATTTATCTTCCTCTCTGTGCAATGAAAAGTAAATCTGAAGTCTTATTTTCTTAGCTAAATCTTATATTTAGGTGGATCTTTAGTCAGATAACCCTCAATATTTTATGAATCTATATTTGTTTATAGCTAATTCATTACTCCATCAAACTCTTTACCTTACCTCTATGTAGTTAATAAAGAAGAAAATAAACAGAAATCAAAGAAAAACATGTTATGCCACTTGATATCCATTTAAGTCTGAGGAAAGTATTCTATTTATCCCACATTATTTAAATTGCACTAATTGAAATAATTTTACAAAAATTAATTGAGCAAAATAATTCAATTCAGATCTTTCATCAAACCATTCTAAACAGCAAGTTTAATTGCTGTTAACTGGTGCATTTAGAAACAGCCTTCAATACAGAAGATGTCAGTCATATCTGGTGTTTTCTTTATTAATACTATGTCAGTAATACACTAACATCAGTTTCTAAAATAATGTTAACACCCCTTGGTTCAAATTAATGTGCTTATCTGTGTCATTTTGAAATTAAAGTCTTCACATGTTCATAAGAGAGATATAAAGTGGACCAAAGAATGAAAGAGTATAAGAGATACTTATTGATAACATATTAATTATGAGTATGTGTAGGCATGTATTATTTATAAATGCAGATATATTTGCATGCATATAGGGTGTATTTAATCATGTTTAATGTGTGAGTATAGACATGTGCACATATGCACAAATATATACAATCTCACTAGCTTTTATAACATCTTGTAATTCTATAATTTCAAAAAGGCCAGCCTCTTTAAAAAAAGGTAGGTGAAAATATTTTCTAAAAAATAAAGAACTATGTATAGATATCTATACTATATATACATACATGTATATATATACATGTATTTAAGAACTATGTATACACATATATAATTATGATAAAGAAAAGGGGGATAATTATGAGGATGAAGAAAAATACAAAGAATATTTGCTTAGGGTAATGGCAGAACATAACTCCCTTTACATATGATCAATTTAACAAAAAGTAAAGATTGTTTTTCTCATGAGCTAAAATCTTGAGCAGAGCTACAGTCAAGAGAAAATGACCTGGTACTCTCTTGACATATCAGCACGAACTGAAAAACAGATAGATGATGTCTGAGTGCCGGGAGAAGAGGGACCGACTGTCTCACGAATAACTCCATGTCCTCTTCAAGCAAAAAGTTTATTAAAAAAAATAGTATCTTCTGAGACTACAAGTGTTCTAATTTGTGAATGGAGCCTGGTCTTTTTGAAACATTACATTTAACAGATTCCCTTAATCTTAACCCAGTAACTTCTTACTGTTCCATACGCCTATCCAGGATTACATACTACATTTAGTTATTGTGTCTCCAGGTTCTAACAGTTTCTCAGATTTCTCTTGGTTTTCATGTTCTCGACAATTTCCAGGAGTATTGGTCAGGTATTTTGTAAGATGCTCATCAAACATAACTTATCTGATTGGTGTTCTCATTATCAGGTTGGGGCTATGGGTTTTTAGGGGTAGACCACAGGGGTAACGTGCCACTTTCATCTCATTATATCAACTGTAGCAATGATCAACATGATTTATCACTCTTGGTGTTGACCCCGATTATCTGGCTTAGGTGGTGCTTGTCAGGTACCTCCTGTGTAAAGCTACTCCCTTGTTTGTTTGTTCTGCTACTGTCCATGCTATATTCTGTAGAAAGAACCACTACGGCCAGGCTACACTTATCATGTGGGAAATTATAATCTATCTGCTTGTGGTCAGAATGTGAACATAAATTATTTGGACTCTCATGCAGAGATTCGTCTCTTCCTCTTTATTTACTTATTTATTCAATCATGTACTAATTAAGTATGAAGTCAGGCATATTTACATTATATTCTGGATTACAATCCAACATTAAATTTGTCTTGTTGTTCAAATTATTTTCACTTTGGTCATTAACTCACTTATGCGTAGTGTTCCATTGTTGGAATGCTAAGCATGTGGGAGTTATTTATATCCTACTGCTCAAGGTCATCGCCAAGGTCTGAGTTTTCACTCATGAAAAATTCAAAAAATTGCAACCTCCAGCATGAAAGGATTAAAAGCTCTTTCAGTTGTTACTCTGACACACACCCCATAATTGCTGGCATTTTCTTCCAGAACTTTATTTCCAATCACATCTTTTAATGGCTTGATAACTCATTCATTCATTTTTATCACTGAATACTATTTCATTGTATGGATACAACACCGTTTATATATTCATTTCTCTTGTTGAAGAACACCTTAGTTGTTTGCAGTTTTTGGTGATTATAAGTAAAACTGCTATAAGTATTTACATTCAAGTCGAAATTTTCAAATCAATCATGCAAGCAGGCAAGTTCTTAGGAGTATGATTTATGGCATCACCTTTTAATTGTAATCTTTAATATAATATATAATATAAAAGTAATGATTATTACTTTAAAAATGTAAAAATAGAAAATTATATAAAGGAAGAGGTAAAAGTCTGCACTTATATTTTCCCAAACCAATACCTGTAATACCAATGATAAAACTTATCAATTTCTTTCTTGTATTTTCATACCAGTTAAAATCCATTAATATATTATTGTGCAACTTGCTTGTTTGTTCATGTATCAACAGGCCATCAACTTCTCCTCATGTCAATTTACGTGGCTGTCTTAATTCTTTCCAAAGGCTGGAATGTATTCATTTATAAGCTGAACTACAAAGTGCTAAGTTCCTCCTACAGTGAATGCCATTAATCTTTGGTACTTCATAATTTTGATTTTTAAAAATTCTGCAATTTTTTATCATAAAAAGCTCTATACTTACATGAATCTGTTTATATATGCTATATTCTTAAAATTAGAATTTCTAATTAATTTAATACACATTTGCAAAGTTGCTATATTCTATCTGTATTATTCCATTTTCATGCTGCTCATAAAGATATACCAAGACTAGTCAATTTACAAAAGAAAGAGATTTACTGGACTTATAGTTACACATAGATGGGAAGTTCTTGCAATCACAGCAGAACATGAAAGGCAAGGAGGAGCAAGTCATGTTTTACATGGATGGTTTCAGGCAAAAAGAGAGAGCATGTGCAGGGAAATCCCTTCTTATAATACCATCGTATCTCATGAGACTTACTATCATGAGAACAGCACTGGGTAACACTTGTCCCCATGATTTAATTACCTCCATTGGGTCTCTCCCACAACACATGGAAATTCAAGATGAGATATGGGTGGGGACACAGTCAAACCATATAATTCCATCCCTGGTCTCTCCCAAATCTCATGTCCTCACATTTCAAAACAAATCATGCCTTCTCAACAGTCCCCCAAAGTCTTAACTCATTTCAGCATTAACTTAAAAGTCCATAGTCCAAATCTCACCTGTGATAAGGGAGTCCCTTCCACCTGTGAGCCTATAAAATCAAAAGCAAGTTAGTTGCTTCCTAGATTCAATGGGGGTACAGGCATTTGGTAAATACAGCTATTCCATATGGGAGAAACTGGCCCAAACAAAGGGGCTATAGGCCCCATGCAAGTCTGAAATACAGCAAGGCAGTCAAATCTTAAAGCTCCAAAATGATCTCCTTTGACTCTATGTCTCACATCCAGGTCATGCTGATGCAAGAGGTTGGGTCCCATGGTCTTGTGCAGTTCTACCCCTATGGCTTTGCAGGGTACATCCTACCTCCTGGCTACCTTCACAAGCTGGCATTGAGTGTCTGCAGCTTTTCCAGTCACACAATGCAAGCTGTCAGTGGATCGATCATTCTGGTTTCTGGAGGATGGAGGCTCTCTTCTCACAGCTCCACTGGGTAATGCCCCAGTAAGGACTCTGTGTGGGGGCTCAAACCCCACAATTCCCTTCTGCACCACCCCAGCAGAGGTTCTCCATGAAGGCATTTCCCCTGCAGCAAACTTCTGCCTGGACATCTAGGCATTTCCATACATCCTCTGAAATACCTAGGTAGAGGATACCAAATCCCAATTCTTCCGTGCACTCACTGGCTCAATACCACATGGAAGCTGCCAAACCTGGGGTCTTGCACCCTCTCAAGCCATGGCCTGAGCTCTATGTTGGCCCCTTTCAGCCATGGCTGGAGTGGCTGGGATGCAGGGCACCAAGTTCCTAGCCTGCATACAACACGGAAACCCTGAGCCCGGCCCACAGAACCACTATTTCTACCAAGGCCTCCAGGCCTGTGATGGGAGAGGCTGCCATGAAGACCTCTGACAGGACCTGAAGACATTTTCCCCATTGTCTTGGGGATTAGCATTCTGCTCCTCTTTACTTATGCAAATTTCTGCAGCTGGCTTGAATTTCCATTTAGAAAATGGGATTTTCTTTTCTATCACATTGTCAGGCTGCAAATTTCCTGAACCTTTAAGCTCTTCAACCCTTATAAAACTGAATGCCTTTAACAGCACCAAGTCACCTCTTGGATGCTTTGCTTCTTAGAAATTTTTTCCACCAGATACCCTAAATCTTCTCTCTCAAGTTTGCAGTTCCACAAATCTCTAGGGCAGGGGCAGAATGCCACCAATCTCTTTGCTAAAACATAATAAGAGTCACCTTTGCTACAGTTCCCAACAAGTTCCTCATCTCCATCTGAGATTACCTCAGTCTGGATTTCCTGGTTTATATGATTATCAGCATTTTGGTCTAAGCCATTCAACAAGACTCTAGGGAGTTCTAAACCTTCCCACATTTTCCTGTCTTCTTGTGAGATCTCCAAACTGTTCCAGCCTCTGACTATTACCCAGTTCCAAAGTCGCTTCCACATTTTTGGATATCTTTTAAGCAGCACGTCACTCCTGATTCCTATTTACTGTATTAGTCCATTTTTGCACTGCTTATAAAGACATAAGCTGAACATAAGCTGAGATCAGGCAATTTACGAAAGAAAGAGGTTTATTGGACTTACAATTCCAAATGGCTGGGGAGGCCTCGCAAGCATGGTGGAAGGTGAAAGGCAAAGAAGAACAAGCCACGTCTTACATGGCTGGTGGGAGGCAAAGAGAGAAAGCTTGTGCAGGGAAAGTCTCTCATATAATATCATCAGATCTCATGAGACTTACACGCTATCATGAAAACAGCACTGGGAAAGACTTGCCCCATGATTCAATTACCTCTAACCAGGTACCTCCCACAACACATGGGAATTCAAGATGGGATTTGAGTGGGGACACAGCCAAACCATGTTACTGTCCAATCAACTTTCAAAAAGATGTCCCAATCTACATGGAGGTTTTTACGTATAAGTTATTATCTTAAAAACCTGTAAGCACATTCCTTAAGAGGACAATGGTAATAAAAATATATAAACTGAGATCACATTTTACCTATTATGTATAGATCTACAGATGGAATTGTTTTGTAAACATATATAAGTAAAAAATGCATTTGCTTTTTCTGTGTAGCTCCTTAAAAATTTAGTTTGAAAGGAAAAAAAAAAACATGTTAACGTCTGTGATAGGTGAATTGTGTTCCCCTTAAATTTATATGTTTAAACCCTAACCATCAGAACCTCAGAATGTGACTATATTTTGACACAGCATCATTAAAGAAGTGATAAAGTTATACTGAGGCCATTAGGGTAAGCCTAATTTGACTGCTGTGCTTATAAAAAAAGGGAGATTTGGACATGCAAAGGTACCGAGAGATGTACACACAGAGGAATGTTGTTTAAATCACCCAGTCTGTGCTATTTTGTTATGTAAGACCTAACAAATTAATCCAAGATTCAGAATGACTAAAACACCACGAGAGGAATTTCTGCAGCTTTAGATCTTAGAGTTCTACAGCAAAGCCTTCTTTCCACATTTTCAGGATGGTAATTTTTGAAAGAATCGCTGAGCTTTGTCAGGCAGCCAGTTTTCAGCTGATGAATAAAAGTCAGTGAATCACTTAGAAATACAATCTATATTCCATTGATGATTCCATTCTAAAACTAGTTTTTTAGAGTATGAGACGACGTTGGGTAAAGTTAGTATCTCAGTGATCTCTAAGGTCCCCGATAACCCAGCCTCAGAATCTGCATTTATCCACTCTCTAACCCTCCTTCTTTTAAAGAAGATTACAATCCCTACCTATTGCTGTGTAGCTTTAATAGGTACCCGCATCCACAACCCCCTCCGCCTCCTCCTGCTTCTATCCCCTCCTCATTAATGTTGAGCTTGGCTATGTGGCATGATTTTAGCAACTGAATTTTTGCAGATATACACCACAACAAAACACAAGCTTTTAGAGGCACCTCACCTTTTGGCTATCTCTCTTTTCTCCCTCTGCCATGAAAACCTCTGTCTCGGGTAGATGATGCGCCTTTAGACTGAGACTAGGAATGAGATTACACGCGGAACATTTCTAAGGGGGCAGATCGACTGCTGTAACCTGGGCTCATGCCTGTAATCCCAGAACTTTAGGAGGTCAAAGGAGGCAGATGGTTTGAGCTAAAGATTTGAGACCAGCCTGGGCAACATGGTGAAACCCTGTCTCTACATAAAATAAAAACAATTAGCCAGATATGGTAGCTCATGCCTATAGTCCCAGCTACTTGGGAGGCTTAGCCAGTCACTTGAGCCCAGGAAATTGAGGCTGCAGTAAGCCAAGATCATGCCACTGCACTCCAGCCTGGGTGAGAGAGTGAGATCCTGTCTTTAAAAAAAAAAAATGTACTCTGGGTTTTCGGTTGCTAAGATTTTGAGATTGTTATTGCAGCCAGGCTAATTAATAAAACAAACAATAGATTAAGTGATTTGAACTTAGATAACATAAGAAATTAAATAGTAGTATTTAATAAATTAATAAAAGTATATAAACCACTTACTAGGGAAGGTGAAGAATACAAATAGGATTAAAATTGCCTTTGCCTAACTAAGAAATTGGATAAATAAATAACTAGGTAGAATTCAAATGTGAGTGAATCAAGTAACACAGTAGCTAAAAATTTATTAGGGGAACAAAGTGAGGAGAATACATTAATACCAATTTTGGAAATGATCTTAAAAACTTGTTTGAAGGTAAAACAAATAAATTAATTTTTAATCAAGGTATATTGTCTAAGGATTAATATTTGATAGTATGATTTAGTATTCTCAGGCCTAGAATTCAATATACAGGATCGATGTCTCTGTTTCTTTAAGGAGAACACACAACTGTACCAGAGGATACAGAGCTGGAAGACGCTGTTCTGAGTAGCTTGCCTGTATTATTTTTTAATCCATATTGCACTCCTATAAGGTAGGTAATATCATCTTCATGTAACAGAATGTAAAAGAGAAGCTCGACTTTATCAAGGATAAACTGCCAGTAATTGGTGAAGCCAGAATGACTTTTATCTAATCTCGAAGTATACTCTTATAATAACCACAGTATATTTCACTATAGAGGATTAGAGAATGATGTCTAAGAAAATCTTAACATATATTTGATTGCCCTTTGTTTAGCTCTGACCTCCATTAGAACAAACATCTGCAGAACTATGACTCTGTCAGTTTATACCCGCTCTTGTATGTCTTCTTTTCTGATTCTAATCACCCCTGCTCTTCTAATCAGAGTTTGTCTATATTGTTCCCTCTTAATGTAGCATCGCTCTCAATATCTTCTAAACAAATGCAGTGTTAAATGTATCTCTTTAATCAATCTCTGTAATCCACATTAAATTCTTTTTGGAAATCGGTAGGATAAAACTTCATGTATGGTAGACAGATGAGAGACAGATAAGTGACAGAGAGATGATAAACAAATACATTTCTAATGATTGATAGATTAGATGATAGTGCACTAGTACCAAATTTTCTATTATAACTACCTCCTGTACATATTTATTATGTCATTGGTGGCTTCATAACTGAAGAATGATGATGGCAAATCCCAGTAAATTATGACATTTTCAATAGCAGGGACCTGTTTTTGATCATCTTAACATATTTTATCACCCATGCAAAAGATTATCTACTACATGTATAGCACTGTAATAAGAATTGGATATAAAGACAAGTAAGATATGAAAACTGTGCTGACAAATGATCTGGAGATCTAGCTCTGCAATATACAGCTCAATGGATTGTGTCTGGTTAGGTATTCAATGAAAGTAAAAGAAAGGGAATTTTTCCTTTCAATGACTATCTTCCTTTTGTCTATACAAATATTATTTTTATAACTTTATATTCTATTATTTAAAGAAATATTCAAAAATTGTTTAGCTTTCAATCATCACTGAACCTAGAGTAAAACTCTCAATAGAAATTTTTTAAACTGAAATTGGTAGAAGTGGAAATTAGTACAACTCATAGACAATATCTGCTAAAGCTTAATGTACACTTAGCCTCTGACCCAGGAGTTCTACTCATAATATAAGAGAAATGAGTATAATTTTCTAGGAATAGGCAAGTACAACAATGTTTATAGAAGCACTATTCATTGTAATCTCAGTGGAAATAACAAAAATGCACTGTAAAATGGACAAATAAATGATAGCATATTCACAACAATGGGATTAACAAACTCCAATGTTGTATGCACATGAAAAATCTTCCAAATGAAACACTGAGCTAAAGAAGACAGATACAAAAAATACATAGTCCTTGATTTCATTCATATAAAATTTAAATATAGACAAAATTAATCTGTTGTGTTAGAAGTAAGGATAGCAGTTACCACTGGGAGAAGAAGTTTTTGGAAACGGGGGATGAGAAGACTGGGGTGCTGGGAAAGTTGTTTCTCATTTGCTTTCTGGTAACATGGATGTGTTCATCTTGTGAACATTAATGGAGCTCTATCTTTATGCATTGTGATTTTTAAAATCTATCCTATATGGCAACAATTAACTTGATAAATAAATGAATTTTGCCTAATGCTATAAAATTTGTTGCAGAGAAACAGAGAAAAAAATGATAACTCAGATGTTACAATATATGAAAAGCTGCCACATGTGTCTACTGTGGTAGAAGTAAGTGGGAATGTGTTGTAGCAACACAGAACAATAGTCAACAGATACAGGGATAGATTTCTGCAGGCTACTGTGGCATTCTCTCTAAGAACTTGAAAGAACTGACGCATACTCAGCAGTAACAGAAGGCTTAAAAATGCGGATTGAGAACACTGTACCCAACTGCCTTGAGCATGCTTAGCCCCTTCTAATCATTGAGTCTAGGCAGTGCTGGGTCTGGGTAGCACTGTGACAAGATGCTTAAATTACAGGAATCACGCAGCTTACTTTACAAGATTCCTTCACTCCTGAGATGTCTGCTTCTGTAGCAGGTTTCCTTTGTACTCAGAAGACAGACAAAGGTGGCTATTTGGCTATTTTCTCTTAAATTGAGTCCTAAATCATAGAAGTCAGGCAAAAAGTGACTGATGAGACTGCAAATTATATGAAGTAGGTTAATAATGTAGCAACTTGGATTAGATGATTGAATGAGATCATGTACAATGTTCTCTCAGAATGTGGGTCTCTCTGCATCTATGTCTCAGAATGTGCAGTCTCTAGAATATGAGTCTGTCACCTCTTGAAAGGCCTAGAGCCTCTGACTTCTGCATATTTCTACACATTGCATAAGTGTTTAGATCTCTGATAAGATTAATGAGCAACCGTTGAAAATTCACCTTTGTAACTAAGAGGCTATAACTTAGCAATTTTGCTTTAGTTTTTTCTTTAGGGATGCTCTATCTTTTGCTTCCTGCAATCTCCCATGAATTCATGAAACAGTACAGGAAGAGAAAAGAAATACTAATGAGGTATACTTCTCAAAGGATAGAGATGGAAAATGTGTTGTGTACCTGTGATGTACACAGAAACACATTAATCCTTTAAATAATTTAACATGTGAGTAAAGTGAGAAACAGTCTTAATACATTCATGAGAGTTATACAAAAATGAGGAACAATGCTAGGATTTTCTTCCCCAAAACGTCAAAAAAAAACCCATTCCTGTTTTTAGCACTCCACACTGTCACCCAAAGGAAGTTCTATCACTGCCTCATACTGAGACTCATGTTCCTAGGAAAAGAAAATTAAATTAGAACCCATCTAAAATTGCCAAAATGAGTGCAGCAAATCATCCACTTAGTAAAAAGGCACATATGCCTTCTGATCAAGAAAAGGATACACTTATGACAGAATATCAATACTCATAAAATATGTGCCTCTTATTTTTTTATTCAGAAATTCGTTTGAACATAAGCTGCCATGTTGATATGTAGGCAGTTGCATTTTCTGATTAATTGTATGGATCTTGCATGAAATGAATTTCTTTGTTTTGATGATTTTTTTTTAAAAGGAAACATATTTTTTAATGTGTGTGTAGAAATGAGTCCTCTTTGGCAAATAGGAAAAAACAGCCTCTATTAATACCTCAAGTCTAGGAGGTCACTCCAAAGTCACAGAAAAGCTGCAAAAAAGCAGTCGGTACCCAATTCGAGGTTGCATTCCTACCTTCAACAAAGCTGCTACTTCAAGATACTGTATGATTCAGCCTGTGGAATTTAGGTCAGCACTGCTATTACCTGGCCTTCTTCTACTGCTAGTCTTACATAGTACTGAAAACAGCTCTCTCTTTTTTATTGAAACTTAAAAAGACCAGGTATGTGGTGAGAAATCAGAATCTTAGAGGAAAGATATGCAAAATTATTTCTTTTAAGAAATTTGTAGCGATTAATCAAATTAGTGTGGCTAACAGTGCTTTCTCTAATTTGCTATTAGGGGGCTGTGTGTGTGTGTGTGTCTGTGTGTGTCTGTGTGTGTCTGTGCGTGTGCATGTGTGCTTGTTTATGTGTGTGTAATGGCATACACAGTTAAGCAATTATCACAGACAACAATGTAATGATAACTGTTACCATTTATTGTGTACTGTGTACCTAGTCTACGATAAACATAGGCTTTATGTCATTCAGATTTGAGCATGAAGATTAACTATTTCTGTGAGCTCTTTGGTTAGGGGTAATTTTCTGAATTTTATGAGATTTAATTTACTCTTCCCTAACATGGGCATAGTAATGCACTTCTTGGGTGGTTATTGGAAGGTAAGCCAAGAGCTCACCTTACACAAATAACTTACCCCTCTCCTGGCTGTTTTCTTATTCTATAATGGTTATTTGTGTTATTTTTGTTTTCCTGCTAGAGTATAACTTTTCTAAAGTAAAGACTGTGATATTTTTTCATTTTTCTTTCTCAACAGTTTGTGAATTATCTGGTATATATTTATTGAAGAAAACTGAAGAGGCAAAGTCTTCTGATTTAATAGCTGCTACTAAAGAATATTCACAAGGTGACAATGGTCTCTAAACAGACAACCTTTAATGTTCTATCCAGTACACTAGAAAGCATGGACGTCAAGAATACCTTATCAATATCCCTTTTTTTCTAGTATGTTGTCAGGATAGCATGAAATAATGTTTGTAAAATGCTTATGTCATTGTCCGGTGTATCATAGGCACTTAAACGGATTTGCTTTTCTCTCTCTTATGAGAAAGCTCCATGCCCGTCTCTACATCGGTGGTTTTACTTATATTTTTCCATGTGACATCAAAGTCAGCCCCTCTCTCTAAAGCAGCCCTTAGCCCCACTTCCCAAAGAGACCTTGTGAGAAGCTGCCTAGTTATCTAAAGTCTCACACCACTTATCTTGAGTGCGGACTGAGGCACATGTGTGGCAGAGAGTTGACACCTGGCTCTCTGTCCTACCCTGCTTGCTTACACCTTTGGGTAATTCATCTGTTTCCTTACGTCTCAATCTGACATTTCCTGCTTTTTGATATAGTCTAAAATTTTACAAGTCTTAGGGTGCCTGTGTTATTCATTTTTTCATATGTGCTGATTTTATTTCTAATTATCTGCTTCTTACATGTCAGGTTCTGGGTCATATTTACTTAAATGTGCCCTTCACAATGCCAAACTGATGGATATTTTAAAAGTACTGCTGATTGATTCAATGCGGAGAACAGTTCTAACCAAGCGTGGCTTAGTGACAAGTTCATCATCTCTACCGATGGCTTTGGCATTAGTAGAGGTGCTGGTCTCAACATCATGGATAACCTCAGAATGGGGGTTGTAACATCAGAACAAGGATCTTGGGGCTCAGAGAAACTCAGGCATAGAGAGCATAGGACATCTCTTTAGAGTCCTCATTCTGGGACTTCTGGGGAAAATAAGAAGGCTAGTCTTCTGAGGTCTTAGAAAACTAGTCCACAAGAACAAGTTTACCTCAGCATTTCACTAGCTTCATGACCTTGCTCAAGTCATATCACACTTCCCTGAAATTTGATTTCCACACAGGTAAAATATCATAATATGTATTTTTTCAACAAAGATCAAAAAAGAAAATGTGCAAAAAACATACCTGAAAATGTAAATCAAAATACAAACTATAAACTTGAGCAGTTACATGATTTTTCAGCCAATGCCTAGCATCTATATAAAATATGAGTACCGAAAATACCACTAGGCTAAAGCATTGCAAAGCCAGTAGTGATGATGTTAATGATACAAGATAAAAATTAACTTTGCAGCCAAGGTGCTTAATAAAACATGTATATTATACAATAAATATTTTAGGGTGAAAATAATTCAGCATACTATTTTTAAAAAATACATTATAACATGCTTAATACTTTGCAGCTGAAATTGTGAAATTGGAATTCATTGTTAGCTAAAGGTAATTATGGGAAAACTACCTAAATTAAAATGTGTTATACATTTTCATGCTTGAGAGAAAGTCACAAGGACATTATTTACTTCCTTTCAAAGTGAAGGTTTCTTGGGACCTAAATGAACACACACACATTCATATGAGAATATGCACACACACGTACACACAGAAACGCAGAAAAACTAAAGCAGACAACTTCAGATTTACAGACTTTTTAACCTTGCAGATAATGATGTGGTCAAAAGAAGCAGCCTTTGTATTGTTTTAGGTAATGAAATCCCAGGCACTGAAAAAACTCTCACAATTAAGGAAGACCTGGGCATGAGGTGGGCCCTGCCTCAGTAATACTTAAGGGATGATGCAGGGGCCAAGACTGAGTGAAATTTAAATTTAATATCCAGACACCATTCCTGTTGTGAAAGAGTAGTTGAGCATCACTTACGGGATAAAAAGCCCAGTTGGACCACCTGTTTGTACAATCTTCATGGAAAGGAAGTACAATCCAATAAGCAGAGCCTGTATCAGAATCTTTTAGGCCTAAATTCAGGCAGAATGATAATTCCAGATGGTCAGTTCATTTAAAATGATTCCATTCAATGAATATTTATTACCTGCTTACAATGGATAAAGGATAAGGAAAAACAGATATAGCCTTGATGTCATGAAGCTTACAGTCCAGTAGGAGAAATGAATATTAATCTCATAATCATACAAATATGTGAATAAATGAAAAATGGGATAATTGTTATGAAGAGAAGTTAAATAATTTTATAACAATTTATAGGAAAGAAACTAGGCCTGGTGTGTATATGGGGGAGGGATCAGATAGAGTTCTCTGAGGAAATTATTTCTTTAATTATGACGGTGAGAGAAGGATGAATATTATTACATACAACCCCAACTAAGTTGGCTAAGCTCCCACAAATCTAAGATGAGCATCCCTTGTTGAGAAGGATTATTTTGGGGCAGCAGTTCTCCAAACAGCCTCCCTGGCAGCCAGGCTTCTTGTAGCTACTCCCCCTGCCACCTTCCATAGCAGCACCCACAAAGGGGAAAGGGAGAGAGCATAGGAAGAACACACACACACTCTGAGGTGCCTCTGACCAAAGTGGCACACAACTTCCAGTCACTTTCTGGTGGGGAGAATTAATTTTATGGTTCTACTCTAAATTCAGAGAGATGGGAAGATGAATTTAAACTGTGTTCCCAGGAAGAAAACACTCACTTAATGAGCACTTTTCCAGTTCTGTCCCACATATCTGAAAGAAGAGTGGAAGTTAATTAATTAATTGATTGATTGGACGTAGGGAGGTGGAGGAACGTATCCCAAACACAGCGTATGGCACATGCAAAGGTTCTATGGCAGAAGGGAATAGGAAGCATTTAAAGAAATGTAAGATTATTATGGTTGAAACACAAAAGATGTGAGCAGTGAGACATAACTTGAGGCTAAAAACTCAGGTGCAGATCATTTAAGGCCTCACAGACCATGAGAAGAATCATGTGAAGTATTTTAATTGCCATAGAAAGTCTTGAAAAAATTGTAAGCAAAGCAAGGACAAATACATCGATTGACTTGTGCTCATTACTCTGGCTATATTGTAGAGACTGATTGAAGGGGTGCAAGATCAGAAATGGAGAGGCTGAAAAACAGGCTATAGCATTGGTCCATATAAGACAAGACTGTAGCTTCAGCCAGAATAGTGACAGTAGAGTTAAAGAGAAGTCACATATTCAATAGAAATTGTCACCAGTATATAGCTATCATTTACAAGGAAGAGGTTCTCGTTCCCAAGAAGAGAAACCTCAAAGGGTTAGGTAAATATCATGGTCTTAGTCAATCAAAGTTCCACTTGACGTTGCAAAATTAACTCAGCAGTCCTAGTGGAAACATTAAAGTTAGGCAGAGAAACCAAGATTGAATCCCATAGTATGAGGCAACCTGATGGAGAGAAAGAATAGGGTTGTGACAACTATGAAGTTCCATGGAGACCCACAAACCATGTCTGACTCACATGAAATCTGATTTTTTTGGCAGAAAGACCCACTAGACAGGATTATGTTGCGTTGAGGCTGTCAATAAGTAATCTATGAGGTCTTCCAGGCCATGGATCTTGCTTCTTTCCTCACTTTGGTATTCAAAAGGTACTACATTTTCTAACATATAATATGAACTCATTGTGGATTTATTAAATGCTAAATATAACTTATTATATTTTGCTCTATATCCCTGTATTTAATAAAAAAGAGTTCTTCAAGAAGGACTTTGGGTAATTCAGATATAACTGAATTTAGCTTCAAATGTGTTTTAACCGTATTACCCTAGGTTAGCTACGATGAAGCCATACAAAAAACAGAAGAAACCAGAAGGCCCCGTTTTGTTACGCAGTGCAAGACTGCTTGAGAAGAGCACCTGAGACAGATGGGTGGCAGAGGGAGAATGTGGAACTGTGGGCAAGTGTGTTTATTATAATTTCCAAGGGAAGGAAGGGCCAAGGCAGAGTAAACAAGCTTACTTGTTACTGGTTAGCTATGTTTGAAAGTCGTACTCCCATGAAATCCAGGTTCACTGTGACTGTTAAAGCATAAAATTTACGGCTGCCTAATGTCTCCAGAAGTTTCTGAGTGAACCAGGGTTTACTTGAGAAGAGCTAGTAACCATTTTGTAGATTTTAAAGCATTAGGTTACAGGAACTACAAATATGGTTAATACAAAATGATAATAACTCAGATACATTTGTCTAACACTGACTATTTCTCTAAGCTAGAGGCTAATTGATTCACTGTTCTTTAAGACACATAACAGACACTGAAAATAGTAAAATCTTCAGAAACAACTCTTGATTCTTACCATTTACCTTAATCTATTCCTTTTTTATTCTGTTCTATATTAGCGTGTATCCTCCATATATACCTCTTATTTAAGCCTAAAACACATGTATTTGCTTTGCTGTTTCCCTTTCCTTCACCCACCATAACTAATCCATCAGTAAGTGGTATCAGATCTACCTCAAACTATATCTCAAATCCATTTACTTAATCTTATTTTTAAGGTCTTCACTGTTAATATTCTATTTCATATCACTGGTCCCAGCAGCTATATTACTTCTTTGCCTCAGATTATAGCTGAAAGTAAATTCAAACACATTGATGTGGTATACAAAGCTCTACACAATCTAATCCTTCCCTGCTTCTCCAACTTCATCATCCTCACTAGTTCACAATGCACCAGCCTCTCTGGCCTTTTCTGTGCCTTGAACATTCAATCTCTCTCCCTCCGAAGGATTTTTGAATTTCCTGTGCTCTTTAACCGGAAATGCTTTCGTTCCCCCACATTCATCATTTGGCTTGGTATTTTCATCAAAATATCAGAGAGATTTCCTATAACTAATATAGCAATGATAATCCCCACTTCCATATCCAACACTACACTTAACTGTGTTAGTTTGAGTTCCCCATAAAAAGAGACTGAGACGATGATTTGCATGCAGGTAATTTACCCAGTAGCTATTGAAAGGAGAAGAAGAGGGAGAAGAAGAAAGAAGAAAGAAGAAGAAAGAAGGAGGAGGAGGAGGATGAGGAGGAGGAGAAGGAGGGGAAGAGGAAGGAGAAGAAGGAGAAGGAGGAAGAGAAGGAGGAGGAATAAACAAGGAAAAGAGATAAATAGGGAAAAAGGAAAGGCGGACAAATGTGTTTTACTGAGCTGATAGCATTTGGGGCTCATGGGATTTAAATCTTCTGGAGATTCCCTGAGAAATAGTGTAGAATGAGAGTCATAATTTTTTGTCTAAAATAAAGAAGACTGGACATTTATCTCCAAACTCCCATCCACCAAAGGTTGAGGGTTGTCCTATGGGTACTAATACTCCTGTTTTACCTGTATCCTGGTGGAAGACCTCCCTGGTTTTTAAAAAAGCCCCCGAGGAAAATAAAGCTGAGAGACTAAAATCTTAATCAAATATGCTGGTGTCATATCTGAGAATTGTCCATCAAACCTGTTGCTGAATTCAGAGGTAAGCTGAAGGAAAGGTGATGCAAAGCACCAAAATGTTGACCGCATTATCACTACAACTACTTAAAACTTTTTTTGATAAATCACAGGCAGTATGGGCAATTAAAGGGAGACTAGTGACATGAGATGATATGTAAAAATGATTGATCCTAATTTGGATTAATTATAATTTTGGTTCATAACATAATCTTGCATGGTTTCCTGCAGTACCTACTTTCATCTAATTATTTAATGATTTCTTTGCAATAATATAAATAACCATAAATTAACCATTCAAAATAAGTGTTAAAACCTTGACAAAACCATGGAATCCACCATTAATGTATGTTCCACACTGTCAACCCCTATGCAGACCCCACTATCTTGAATCCAATGTTTTCAACTACTCCCTGTCCTTTGCCATCTCTATGTACTCCTAACGCGTATGTATACATTTTAGATTCATTGTCTTTACCCATATAATAGTTATGTCATGATTGAAATACTTTGAAACTTGTATCTTAATTGATTTTAAAAAGTCACTATATATAGTCTAGGATCTATGATCTAATAATTGTTATCACTTTCTATAATTTCTTATATTTATGCTTTTTAAAATTATTTGATTATGCTCTAAATTATTTTTAATAGAAAACTATTATTTACTTTTGGAAGTAGGCAGATAATATGATAATAATCAGCAACAAATAAACAAACATTTCTTGAAAATACTGTACTGAGAATCATTAACAAACAGTGGTTTTTTTTTCCTAATGCATAGTAACGATAGTAGTCATTGGATTTTGGTGGCAGAACGTTTGAATTAACAAGAAGATTTTGGTTATCAGTCCTGTGAAAAATCAATGATGGACTAAAAGTTTACTCTACTATGCTGTTTTATGCCAATTAACTGTGTTTTCCTTGCTTTCTCTTTGTCTTCTGGCAATATTTGAAGATATCATCCTTAGAAAAGTCACCAAAGCCAAATGATAGATTTTTATTGACTACTAACATTGTTCCCCGCTTCTCATATGTTTTTTTCTAGTTTCCTTTATGTTCTAATGTATTTATCTTCTCTGATTTCTAGAGTTATCTCCCCAGGATTCTGGGCATCCAATCTTGTCTCCTGTCTAGACTCTTATTTTACTTACACTTTTATCTGACTTTAACGGTCAAGTGTCTGCTTTAAGGACAGGTTACTTTCCACACCTTTTTATACTTTGACCTTTGCTGAGTCTCTCAAGAATCACTTTCTATTATATGTTTTGGCAAAATTTTTATTTATCTTTTATATTACTTGAGTTCTTAGAAAATCTTACTCCCAGTCCTTGACTATCTCATTTCCTTCTTTAACTGGTCAGTTGATAACCATTAGCAATGTCAGTGAAATATTCATTTAATATCCTCCATAGCATCTGCCAATTGCTCATTTCCTCCATTATTGCAAGTTTAAGCAGTTTGATAAACTTGTATTTAGTGGCCTCTAAGTGACATGGATTTTTTGAGACACATATTCTAAATGTAGCTCTTAAAATTTCCTACTTATATGGGTTTTGTCTTCTCCATCTGTAAATGCAGTTTGCTCCAAGGCAGTTATCACTAGGCTTCTTCACTGCTGCATTCCTTTGACATGAGAAGTGCTTAGCACCTTGTAGGGATTTCATGAACCCCACACGTTGGTGCCAGAATGTAGGAATTCATAAGCCCCACACACTGGGCACTAGAATGTAGGGAGCCAGCCCTGTATCACCCATGGGTACCCCAAGTTCAGTGGCAACAAAGGAATGACGACAGATTAAGAGAAACAGTAGGACCAGGGGGCCATCACTTATTACCCTGGAGGAGGCAGTGAAGGCCCCAAGCTCTGATCATCCATACTATTTACTGATTACAATCACTTTGATCTATAGGGTAGGGGTGGAGTTACGGTAGAGTAAATCAGTGAGCCGGAAGTGAATCAGTGAGCCGGAACTGGTGTGTCATTCTAAGGATTGATAATAGTGGTGGTTTGGGAATTTCACAAAAGAAGAACATGTGATTATCTTTATCTTATTATCTACATACAGCTGATGGAATGTGGGCCTTATAAGGAGCCTACAAGTCTGGCTACATCATAGTGCTACGAAGGGGTTTTACATTCTTGAGCACAATGTTTATGGTAACAGAGACGAGGTCACCCTGCACCAGAACATGAGGCATGGAGAGGCCTTCCTCCTCAGAGGCCTCCTGTGGCCTTCCACAGTTTGTTGTTCCTTGTTTATGTGTTACTCATAACCAATTTATGTAGGGACTCTGTAAGTCCTTTCTCCTTTGCTGCTTTTCCCAACAGCACCTAATAGGTGCTCAAGGAATATTTATCTAACAAGCTAACAAATGATTAGGTGCTAGGGAAATAAAAAATACTTGACCCTGTCATCAATAATTTTACAAACTAGTGAGGAATATGCTTATAGCAATGGATATCAATATAATTTGGCAAATATGATGTTAGATAAATAAATAAAAAACATTCCATGAGAGCAGAGATACTATTATTTGTGTTATCTGGGAAGAATTTCAGGGGGTGGTTGCATCATTTATTCACTCAACGAATACAGTTAAGCTGTTTCTGTGTTCCGGGCACTATACTAGGTGCTGAGAGTACAACAGTACAAGTTGTAACAAAGACTTTTTAAAGAGTTTTTACTCCTCTAAAAAATGAATCATTACATACTAATGGTAAAATAAATAGTAAATGAGAAATGCATTGAACACAAACATTTCAGGTAAGTCTCAGAACAAAAAGCTAGAGTCATCTAATATTCTTTGCTTTCCATTTTTCTTCAGTTTAAATCTATCAGAAATTCATGTTGGTGACATCTTCCAACTATATTCTGAATCTCCATTTTTCTACAATTTCATAGTGACCACCTTAATCAAGATAATCTCAAGCTCTTTCTCTAGGTACTTTTACTTGATATTTATTTCCTTCTTCTTGGAATTTACTTCTCTTCTTCTTGGACCTCCCTTTTCTGTCATCCTCTTGAAAAATTACTTTAACCTAGCACTGGTTAACACATTACAGTCTTTGGCTTAGTGTTTTTCATAGTTCCCATTTGACTTCCCTAGAGTAATGCAGTAAGTTAAAAATGCATAACACCTGCTTCTTGATCACCACTATGGCCACCTTTGACTCCAGCTGCCATCTTCTGTCATCTGCCAGACCACAATAAATTATCCACACAGGAGCCAAGGTAAGCATTTAAGATGTAAAATCAGGTAACTTGACTCCAGGCACAAACTTAGTATTTGTGAAAAGACATATGAAGTACAAGTGATCAAAAACCTGAGTAAAATGTAGCATTGTCTTAAAAAATATAGAGAATCAAAGGAAAAGAAAAAAAAGTTAATATTGGTATGGAATAAAATGTACATTTAATACAAACATATCAACATTCTTTAAATAAAACATATATCAATATATTCTTTAAATATAAAGTATACAGAAATAAATTTAATAAAAATTGTTGAAGATTTCTACAGATAAACATATAAACTTTTCTTAAGAGATATTACAAGATACCTAAATACATGGAGACATACCATGTTCATTGAATGGAAGACAATATAATAAAGATCTTAGCTTTTCCCAAATTGTTTTATCAATAAATCTAATCAAAATCTCAACTGTTTTTGTTTTTTTCATGAAACTTGATGATACTAAAATTGATAAAGAGAATTAATATCAAGACTACCTGGGACATTTTTGAAGAAGAAAAGCAGGGAGAGAGGACTTGACATATCAGATATCAGTACGTATTATGAAATTATCTCAACATAATGTGATGTTAGAAGAATGATGAAAAAGTGGCCAAAGAAACAGAAAGCCCAGAATCAAACCCACATGTCATGAAATTTTTGTATACAAGAGAGGTAGCATGAAAAAGTAGTGTAGAAAGTATTGTTCAATAAATGAAACTGGGAAAAGTGATAATAAATATGCAAGAAGATAAAATTAGATCTAATTTATCAACTATTTGAAAAGGTAAACACCAGATGAACAAATAACTTCAACATTACATAATAAATGTTTAACACTTACAGAAACTATAGGTGGATATACTTTAAAACCAGATAAAAACAGATCAGATAAGATTAAAATACATTGATGAAACTTTTAAAATTAAGAACTTTTATTAATCTACAGGTAACTTAAGAGTTGGAGAAGATGTGGACCCATAGGATTTCTCAAACATTGTTGTGAGAAATGTAAACTGGTACAACCATATTGGAAAATAGTTCAGCATTACCCCTTGAAATTGAATATCACATATCCTGTACCTGAGCAATTCCACTCTTAGGTATAGACTCAGGAGAAACCCTTGCACATAATTAACAGGAAATAGGAATATAAGAACATATGTTGCGGAACTGTGCACACCAGTAAAATGCTATAATAATCAAATGATTCTCAAGAGGATAATGGATGTTATATTCACACAATGAAATATTATATACCTATCAGAAAAAATATGTATAGTGACATTTCCTAATTCTCCCACCACTCATGCCCCCACTTCCTTCCATACCTGATTACATTCTACAATCCATTTTGTAATCATTATAGTAAAATAAATACTTATTCTATCCATATATTTCCAGCAATTGTATCTATGTGTATATGCGTAGAGTTTGCCTTAGGATATAGACTTTGGGACGCATGTAGAGTATTAATGTTGCCTCACGATGACCACTGCATGAAAACTGACAATGTGCCTATTAAGTCCTGCTGTTAATTCCTATGATTTTCCATAGTTAGCTTTATTTTCTCCTGACTTCTAAATATTCAAATTATTTCTCTTTTCTAACATCTAGATTACCTTAGATCTCTCAGACATTTTATTTTTCCTTTCCCCAGACAAATCATTTACATAGTTCGTCATTTGAATAAATTTCACAAGACCACCCCAAAAAGAGAGGCAAGGTAGTAGTGTAATGTAAGAAGCATTTAAAATTAGGAAAATAAGTAGGAAAATGCACAGAACCAAGAGAAGAGGTCTATGGTGCATTGAGGAGAGCACTGGCACAGTGAACTTAGAGAATCTACTCCTTTACATAGAGATCTACATGCTCTGATTTTATGGAGAGCTTAGCTCCAAGTCACACATATTCTTCTTGTCCCATAAAATAAACTTTAGAAGTAAAAGATCATTATCATTAGAAATATGCATTCACTTTACTCAATAAAGAAAATCAATGAAAATATTTGCCAACCGAACATTGCAACCTATCAAATGGCAAAATTGCTTGCCTTCAATATTAAGAATGTTCTTTAAAATATCCCTTTTAGGGAAAAGAGAATCAGAAAAAAAAAGAAACTTTATAAAGGGAAAGAGTTGAAGGATAAAGTGAGTAATAAGAATTGTTATTGTGGATTTTGTAGCTATCATTCACCTTCAGTTCTATTTAGTTCTTTTCAGATAAAATAATAAACTGGCAAAATCAAAGTTCTATTTAATTATTTTTTTTCTGCTGGTTTTAACTTCAGCTAAAAATTGAATATTTATTTACTTATTATACTCAATCACTGAGGTCTCAGAAAATTACCAAAGCTATCATGGAGGAATAAAAGCATAACCTAAGGAGTTATAAGTATCTTGGCCCTTTGCCCTCTCTCAGCAGGTGATTTTAGAATCCACAAAACAAAAATTGACACATGAATCAATTATATTTTAAGTGTTCTCCATTAGTGTTACTCAGAAAAGAAATATATCTTCTTCAGTAAATTACTTAAATATCATTCACCAGGAAAGTAAACCCATTCATTTTATCCATAAAATTACTCTTGAAAAAGACCAAACAGTAAAGCATATGCTGCTCATCTTCCTAAATAAATTATAAAATATCTTTGAATTTTTTTTCTCCAAGTTGCATACTTGGTATTACCTTGCCAATGCCTCTGTGAGACAATTTATATCTACCAGTTTTGACCTTTATTTCAGAAATTGCTCCTACTCTATATCATGGAGACAGTAGGAATTTCCATTGTGATCCTGGAATAAGGTGTTTAATACACATCAAAATACATGTTGCTTTTAGACCACATTGAGAAACTTATTGCTTTGCTTCCTCTTTCAAGGTTGGCAGTGAGAGAGCTTTGAGAAAATTCCACCTGACATATAAAGAATAGACATGAAAGGATCAGGAACAATTTTTTCAATAGATCTAAGAGATGTCTCTCTCTCTCTCTCTCTCTCTCTCTCTCTCTCTCTCTCTCTCCCCATTTCATAAGACTTTTAATAGCCACTGGAATCAGAAACAGGTGCAGAATCAGGGTAAAAGAAGTCTAGGCGTAAGGTGGTTTGGTGGTTTCTAGTCATCTTCTTCTTTTTTTTTTTTTCTGTAGCCCAAGCTGGAGTGCAATAGAATGATCTAGGCTCACTGCAATCTCTAACTCCTGGGTCCTGTTTCAAGCAATTCTCCTGCTTCAGCCACTCAAGTAGTGGAGATAACAGGTATGTGCCACCATGTCCAGCTAATTTTTTGTATTTTTAGTGGAGACAGAGTTTTCACCATGTTGGCCAGGTCTTGAACTCCTGATCTTGTGATCTGCCTGCCTCGTCCTGCCAAAGTACTGGGATTACAGGTGTGAGCCACCACACCTGGTCTCTAGTCTTCTAATCTGGTTCACTGTATCTCACACAAGCTGCTGAAAAATATCTGCAAGTTACAGAGAGTGTTTAGTCTGGAATCAGCCTTCATATTTGTATAAAGAGTACATAGGTGATGGCAGAACAAGATTCACAATTTTATATCCAAGCCAAATTTCATCATTCTGATGCAATGTAAAGTTTGTCAAATTATGTATATATATGCATATAATACTCATAAGTGTGACATGGTGATAATTCAGAAGTATTTATTATTAATATTCATTTCATCTGAATTATGAATCCCCATAATGAAGAATATTGAAGAAGATATATGGTTCTGTCAATCTTTCTAAAGTAAACAGTAAATTTGGTATGAAAATAACATAATGCTAAATACACTAGAACAGCGTTTTCATCTGAGACAATGAATAAGTAAACATGTTTTATACTAAAACAAAAAAAGAAGTATGAGAAATTCCTGGGGCAGAAAATTTAAGAAAGTGATGGTTGAGAAAAATTAAGTTCAAAAGGAGAAAACTGGCATACTATATGCTGCCACTTTACATGAGTCATCTCATTTAATCATAGTAACATATCTGGGAGGAAAGTACCATCACCATTTTAGAGATCCACACAGAAATTAAGTGACTGACCCATGGCCATCAAGCTAATATATTAAAAAAAAAAAACAAAATGCAAATATATGATTACTTGACTCTTGAATGTGTTCTTTTTCCAGTATACTATGATGGAGCAAGCAATAAAGTGACATTATCAACAGAGAGTTTTTCTATAGATGAGTGAACTAAGGAATTACTGCATTTGAATGAATCAAATTTTCTCTAATGGGTGTGATAATAAACAATATTTTTAGTCTGAAAAATTCACTGAATAAACTTGACTTCTGCTTATGTACTCCAAAATCTCTCAATTTACAGAGGAGGAAATGTATAAGTTTCTGCTTACCTAACACTCAGAAAGGAAGACAAGTACTCTGGCTGTTGGTAGCAGAACAGATATGGGAATTTAAGTTGTCAGATTTCCTTTGAAAATTGCTTTCTGTATAATTATTAGCTTTAAAGTCATAAGCACATTTTATATCTGTATCTGAAACTATACTAGAAAGACGAGACTGGATATAGTTAGAATAAAAGATTGTCAAGAAGAGAAATTTTTCAAAGACTCAACATGTTTTCTATAACTTAAAATATAAAATTAGCATAATCTATTATTTTTCTTGTTTCATATTAGAACTCTGACCAGCACCTATTAGGAGGAATTTATTTGAGATTCAAGAGTGTTTGTCTACAGAAAAAAAAATACACAAATTTGTTGGTGACAGATGATTATTAATTGGAGTCTCTATTATTGACATAAATTATAGGTATAATTCACTACGTTTAGAATAAAACAAAATAATTTAAGTCACAAATAATATTAAATAATGAAATAAATATATATGTAAGGAAAGGGGAGATGTAAGGAATTACTGAGAAATGCATAGATGTTGATTCATGGACATCAACTCCCCAGGTTTTTGGTACTTAAGGGATAATAAGCCCAATTAATCAATGTACCTTAGTCATTTGTTTGCTTATAAGAATTTGCCTACCTCTTCCTTTGATTTCTGTGATTCAACTAGCCTCTAGTTTTACCGAGTTTCAACTATAAACTTATTCATAAATGGGAATAGAAAAATGTGGAATAAACCTTCCAGGATTGAGATACAGTGCAACTGATATGGTTTGACTGTGTGTTCCCACCCAAATCTTACCTTGAATTATAATCCCCATAATCCTCACATGTCAAGGGTAGGACACGGTGGAAGTGACTGAAGCATGGGGGCATTTTCCTCCATGCTGTTCTTGTGTTAATGAGTGAGTCTCATGAGATATGGTGGTCTTGTAAGCATCTGGCATTTCCCCTGCTTACACTTGTCCTTCCCACTACCTTTTGAAGAAGGTACATTGTTTTCAACTTTGCCTTTCACCATGATTGTAAATTTCCTGAGGCCTTGCCAGCCATACTAGATGGTGAGTCAATTAAGCCTCTTTCCTTTATAAAATACCCAGGCTCAACTATTTTTTTCATCAGCAGTGTGAAAATGGATCAAAACAGTAAATTGGTACCAGGAGTGGGATGCTGCTATAAAGATACCTGAAAATGTGGAAGTGACTATGGTGCTGGGTAACAGGCAGAGGCTGTAAAAGTTTGGAGGGACCAGAAAAAGACAGGACACTATGGGAAAGTTTGAAACTGCCTAAAGACTTGGAAAGCTCAGAAGACAGGAAGATGTGGAAAAGTCTGGAACTTCCTAGAGACTTGTTGAATGACTTTGACCAAAATGCTGATAGTGATATGGACAATAACATCCAGGCTAAGGTATTCTCAGATGGAGATAAGAAACTTGATTGGAACAAGAATAAAGGTCATTCTTGCTATATTTTAGCAAAGAGACTGCTGGCATTTTGCCCCTGCCCTAGAGATTTATGAAAATTTGAAGTTGACATAGATGAGTTAGGATATATGGTGGAAGAAATTTTTAAGCAGCGAAGGATTCAAGAGGAAGCAGAATTTAAAAGTTGGGAACATTTTTAGCCTGATGCAATAGAAAACAAAAACCCATTTTCTGGGAAGAAATTCAAGTTAGCTGCAGAAATTTGTGTAGGTAACCAGGAGCCCAAAGTTAATCACCAAGACAATGGGGAAAATGTCCCCAGGGCATGTCAGAGACCTTCACAGCAGCCCCTCCCATCACAGGTCTGGAGGCCTAGAAGAGAAAAATAGATTCCTGGGGCCGACCCAGGGCCCCTCGGCCCTATACAGCCAGGTAACATGGTGTCCTGACTGCAAACTGCTTCAGTTCCAGCTGTGGCTAAAAGGGGCCAATGTACAGGTCAGGTCATTGCTTTAGAGGTTGCAAGAACAAAGCCTTGGCAGCTTCCAGGTAGGGTTGGGCCTGTGGGTGCACAGAAGTTCGCTTCATGGGTCAGGCCTTCACGGAGAACCTCTGCTAGGGAGGTGATAAAGGGTAATGTGGGGCTGAAACTTCTACACAGAGTCCCCACTAGGGCACTGCCTAGTGAAGCTGTGAGAGAGGGCTATAGTCCTCCAGAACCCAGTACGGTAGATCTAACAATAGCTTACAACATGTGCCTGTAAAAGCTGCAGACACTCAACACCAGCCTATGAAAGCAGCCTCAAGCAGAGCTGTACTCTGAAAAGCCATAGAGGTGGAGCTACTCAAAGCTATCGGAGCACATCTCTTGCATCAGTGTGACCTGGATGTGAGACATGGAGTCAAAGACAATCATTTTGGAACTTTAAGGTTTAATGACTGCTCTATTGGATTCTGAACTTGCAAGGGGCCTGTAGCCCCTTTGGCCAATTTCCCGATTTAAAATGTGTGTATTTGCTCAATGCCTGTATCCCCATTGTATCTAGGAAGTAACTATCTTGCTTTTTATTTTAAAGGCTCATAGGCAGAAGGGATTTGCTTTCTCTCAGATGAAACTTTGAACTTGGACTTTTGAGTTAATGCTGGAATCAGTTGTGACTGTGGGGGACTGTTGGAGACAATGACTGTTTTTAAATGTGAGGGCATGAGATTTAGGAGGGGCCAGGGGTGGAATTATATGGTTTGTCATTGTGTCCCCACCCAAATCTCACCCTGAATTCTAATCCTCATAATCCCCACGTATCAAGGGTGGGATCAGGTGAAGGCAACTGAATAATGGATTCGGTTTCCCTATGCTGTTCTCATGATGAGTGAGTCTCACAAGATCTGATGATTTTGTAATCATCTGGCACTTCCCCTGCTTGTACTTTTCCTTCCTGCTGCCTTGTTAAGAAGGTGCCTTGCTTCTTCTTCACCTCCCTCCATGATTATACATTTCCTGCAGCCTACCAGCCATGCGGAACTGTGATTCTATTAAACCTCTTTTCTTTATAAATTACCCAGTCTTGAATATGTCTTTATTAGCAGCATGAGAACAGATTAATATAGCAATTAAAGAAGAGGAAAAGAAAGAAGCTACCACCAAAGTAAAATATCAGCTCAGTATTTTTCCTCCTTTTTTCCATTGTGAGAACATGAATTCTCTTTTTTCAGATCAGCAATAAATTAGAGGAGAGCATAGTTATTCCATTTTTAAAAATTTCAGACTTGGAAAGAAGGCAAAAACATTATGGTATATCTTAGATGACACACTAGAGCTTTTTCTAAAAACAATCCACTAAAACATTGCACTGCGGAGTAAGATAACTACTTAATTAACTATATATTATTTATTTCATCCTAGACTCTAAAATGTTACATGCTAACTTTCAGAAGATACACAAGCTGCAGATAATTTGTATCTTATAAAAATATAAGTGACTTATGTCTGGGATAAAGAAAACTCAAAATTTTAGATTTATTGTTCCCTAAGAATTTTGTTTGCTTGGCTTGTTCCTACACATTCTTGAACAGACAAGTCAAACATCACCATTTTGGGGACTGTTTAACCAGTCTGACATCTAAGGCTCTTCTAATTTGCCCAATGGAAGTGTTTTCAACTTTCTTTTCATTGCCTTTTTCTAGACGCTTACATGAAAAAAATATAAATCCTTATTTTGTTTAGGTCAAAGTGATTTGATTCTTTTCATTAGTAAGATAGCTGATTCCAACTTATGAAATAAGCATATATTGGCTCCTTGCACATGTTGAACCCTATGCAAGATAATAAGATATGAAGATGAGCTAAGCTTTCAGACATCAAGAATTTCTCAATAAAATGAAGAAGACAGACAAAGAAATCAAGTAAATCATGATAAAGACTGTGCAGTCTGTATAGAAAAGGGACAAAAGTGAGTCTGGGAATCAGGAACACATTTCTAAAAGTGGTGACATTTAACTGGTCTGTTGAAGAATGAGTATAAGCCAAGCAATGGGAATTTTTATGGAAAGAAAATTCCAGGCTCTGAGAAGTATGAATACAATACAAAAATCTTGCTTGCTTAGACAATAGAAAGTAGATCAAAATATCATGAAAATGTTTTGAATAGCTGAAGTCAGAAAGACAGCCCAGGATGATATCCTAAAATGCCTCGTATGTTATGGTAAAAATTTTGAACTTTAAACGTATCATAAAGGATATATGCAACAACATGCTGTGGACAAATATATATTTCAGAAAGTTTACTCTGACAGCCATGAGGATAAATTATTCGAAGAAGGCAAAACTAGAGATAGAGAAACCAAGTAAGAAACTTTCAAAGTAATTCAAGTAAGGAAGCTTGACCTGGAAGATACTGGATAGTTGTCTTAGAGATTTTTAAGAATAAAAATAATCAGTTCTTGCTAGCTCATAAGATAGAGGAATGAGGGATCTAGAAGTCTATAATGGCTGTCAAAGCAGATTCATGGGCTTATGTGGATAGATACACTTTATTAAGTCAAAAGGAGTGCAAAATGATAAATATTTGGTATACTGGTTTTTCTATTGTTATGTAACATATTAGCACAATTTAGATAAAAGCAATTCAAGTTTATGATCTCCTATTTTTGTAGATTAGGAATATGGCATATTTTAGCTTAGTTCTTTGTTCAGAGTCTCACAAGGCTGAAATTAATACGTTGGCTAGCTGTATTCTCACCTTGAGGACTGGGTAGGAAAAAAAATCATTTACAGGCTCCCTTATGTTGTTGGTACAATTCATTTTCTTGAAGCCATATTATGACTTTGTTCTCTTTTTGTCAACTAGGGAATGCTCTCAGCTCCTAGAGCAGTTTGCTTCTTCAAGGCCATCAGGAGTGTGTCTGCTGCTGCATTGAATCTCTCTCACTTTTCTCACAGACAATTATGTCAGGCTCACCAATAATAATCTTTTGTTGACTAATTCTACTGATTAGTAAATGTAATTACATCACTTCTGCTGTGCAAGGTAACATGATTGCAGAAGGGATATACCATTGTTCACAAGTAATTCTCATGCTGAAGGGGAGGAGATTACATACAGTGTTTAAATCAGGAGGAAGAAATCCTGGACAACATTTTAGAATTCCCCCTTTCACTTTGAGGAGAAAGATAATGAAAATCAAAACCTACCAGAAGATGTGATTTTTCTAGGAAGAAGAGAAATGAAAAAAGAGACATAGATAAGATAGTGCATAAGAATAGAAAAATCAGTGATTAAACATGAGCACATGATTTAATCAATCCTATGGTACTCATGGTTTTAAATATTCATTGTTTAAAATTTACATCTATGGAGACCTCTTAAGATTTAAGTTTTATACAAGTTTCTTTAATAAATAAAAGTAGCAACAAATATACCTAATAAAGACAAAATGAAAACAAAATTATTTCTTCATTTAAAATTGCACTGCCCTTAATCTTTTTACTTTTAAGTAAGCTTTTTGCTAACACTCTGATCATTTTTTTTCTACATTCTGTTGCAGCTACTCCAAGCTTCCCACATTACACTGAAGTTGTGAGACCCTCAACTGTCATAACAGTACAGTAAGTGCCTGATAGCTTCTATGTATAGAGAATTGTCTCACAGTTTCTATAGAAAATTCTCTTATTTATACACCCTGGAATTTCAACATAATTTTAAACAACAGCACTGATATGCACTTGCTAACCTGTCCCAACTGTCTTTCTAAACATTTCTTCACTGTTATTTTTATAACAATGTCTTTACTTAAATCAGCATTACATCACTGAAAACATTTCATAAAGTAGTGGCATTTTAAAGCTATGCTTTAAAGATAAATTCAGTTTGGACTCAAGGAGAGACAAATACATAGAGATAAATTTATTGCACTTGAAGAGATCTAAAAGAGGTCCTATAGATCATCCTCCTGATTCTAAGCAATCCCAAAAAAAGATAACCATCTTATTTCAGAAACCTCTCCCTAAAAGGAAATTCCACAGTCTTTTCTCCAGCAACCTATTCTTGTGTCTAATTACCCTTGCAGTTAGGGACTTCTTGTTCTAGTCTCTCTGGACATGTAGAACAGCTGGTAACCACAGTCCTTTTAATGACTGTTCATAAATCTTCAGACTTTGCTTAAGTTATCTTCATTATTTTTCTTCCAGACCAACTGTATTCCATGTTTAGTATTTAATTTTATATATTTTCTAACATTCAAGGACCAGGCTTGTGGCATATTCATAATGATTTCAATTTCCCAACTTCTTATGTATTTAGAAGAAATAAATACAAATTTAAGACAAATTAAGATGATACTAGTGCCATGCACATCAATTGTTTTACTAATTATCTGTCTTTTTAGAGACTCAAATATAGAAGATCACATTCACAAACTGTTCAAGGAAGGCAACTATATATCCTCATCCTGATAACTGTATTCACTTCTTTTCTAGAGTACTCCTTCTGCAAAGAATCTGAGTTGGAAATAAATATGGTCAATGTGACACTGGGATTTACCAGGTCTCCTATTCTCTCTTTATATTCTGAATAAGTAATTGATAAGTTAAAATAAAGTGCCTTCATTCTAATATTATCTCAAACTGATCTTCAACATGCATTTAAGAGCCACTAAACTTTTATTTTACCTCTCTGTACAACGTAAAATTTTATCATTTTCATGCTATTTTTGTCATATTGTAACTTTTTACATGTAATAATCATTGCAGCCTATTATCAGCTCTCCATAAAAGTTATTACATTGAAAGCCACATCTCAGGGTAAACATCTTAAATATATATATTTTTTGGCTTGATATCAACACTGTCCATGTCTTCCCTCCACTTTCTTTTTTTTTTTTTTATTGTACTTTAGGTTCCGGGGTACATGTGCAGATCATGCAGGATTGTTACATAGGTACACACATGGCAATGTCGTTTATGTCTCCATCCCCCACCACCCACATCTGGCATTTCTTCCTATGTTATCCCTCCCCGACCACCCCACCTCCCCGCTGTTCCTCCTTTGGCCCCCTACAAAAGAACCCAGTGTGTGATGCTCCCCTCCCTGTGTCCATGTGTTCTCATTGTTCAATATCCACTTATGAGTGAGAACATGCGGTATCTGATTTTCTGTTCCTTTGTCAGTTTGCTGAGAATGATGGTTTCCAGATTCATCCATGTCCCGACAAAGGACGTGAACTCATCATTTTTTTATGGCTGCATAG